>JASDQU011402887.1:43029-53594 GCA_032191745.1 Picea mariana | reverse complement strand
GACACAATATTTTTAATGCAGCGTCTTTTTTTTGCTGTTGTTGTTGTTTCAGAGTATATGTAGGCATTTTCGCCATTTTTGTAGAGGGTCGATGGTTGAGCTAGGCTCCCGATTGTAATGCTTTGTTACAGCACTGGTCGCTCTGGTTAATGTATAAGGCATTTGAGACTTCTTACTTTATGGATGTCAGCCTCTTTTTCCATCTCTTTGTTTATTGTGGTTAGAACAACTCGGAATTGGAGGATCCAGTCGAGTTGCGTTGTTGTAGGATGATGTAGGTTGGATCACTGCAACAGTCGCAGCGTTTTTGACCAGTTCTTGTGTTTTCTTAGCGCTGGAATGGCTTGGAATTGGAGGATCTAGTCGATTCACCCTTCAGCTCCTTGAAACTCTAGACCAAGAGGATCTTGGCTTCTGAGTTTTTCTTCTTCAAGCTTCCGAAGGCCTGTTGCCTGAGGCAGTCTTTCTCACCTTCTCACAAGTCTTCCATCTACCACCCTTTAATCAACGTACTGACGGAAGTTGGATCAAGACCTCCCTTGCTTTCTACATACCAGACACTGGTTCCTGTGTCAATGTTGCTTTCCTGGGTCTCTTTCCATTCGACCACCCCCATTTATTAAATCGTGACATAAAAACTGATGGGCGTCGGGCTCTGCTCCTGCAAGAAATCTAGGAGTGACTTCCGTCGCCAACACATCACATTGTGACGATAAGATGATGTGCAACACAATGCGACGACATGCCCATCTACATCCATATATGTTCGACACATTGCGACATTTGGAAATGTTTGTCACATTATGATGTCTGTATATCTTTGTCACATTGCGACGATTGGAAGTGTTTTTCACGTTGTGACGTCAACAAGAACAACAAGAATTTGAACATCAAATTTCACATTGAACATCGGAGGTATGTTTGTACATCACATTGGATTATTGGGTTTTGTAATTCAAATTGCAACGTCGAGCTATGTATATCAAATTGGGACATTGGCGTATGTTCATTAGATTGTAACTTCGAGATCGGTTTGTTCCATAATGACATAGGGTTATGGTCATGGACATCAGGTTATGTTCATTGACATCAAGTGATGTTCGACACATTGTGACATTGAGTTATGTTTGTCACATTTCGACGTTGGGTTATGGTCATGGATGTTGACTTATGTTCAACACATTGTGACATAGAGAAATGTTTGTCGCATTATGTTGTCGAGTTATCTTCATCAAATTGTGTCATAGGGGTATGGATATCACATTGCGACATTGGGTTATGAATGCCACATTGTGATGTAGGGTTATGGAAGTCACATTTCTATGAAGGGTTTTGAATGTGAGGTTGCAATTTTGGGGTATTTTTATGAGATTATGGCCATCACATTGCGATGTTGGGTTTTATTTTTTTACAATATGATGTTGGGTTATGTTCGTCGCATTTAAACATTGGGATATGTTTGTCACAATTATATGTAGGGTTATGTTAATTTCATTATGTCATTAAGATATGTTTCTCACATTATGACATCACTTTTCAATGTAGGGTTTTTCTATGCCACATTGTATTGTTAGGATTTTTATGTTAAATTGCAATGTGGAGGTATTTATGTCAAATTACGACATTAGGGCATGTACATCAAATTGCAACATCGGGTTATAGTCATCAGATTGTGACATTGAGACATGTTTGTTAGATAGCGATATAGAGCTATGTTGGATTCCATCACAATGTGATGTTGGTGAAAGGTTATGTTCGATTGCAATTTTGGGATATGTTCCATAGATTGTGATGTTAGGATATGTTCATCACATTACAACATTGAGTTATCTTCCTCACATCACATTGTGATATTGGGTTATGTTTCTCACATTGTGACTCTAGGCTATGTTGACACATTGTAAAAAGGGAGTTTTGGCAAGTTTTTTGAAAAAAATTATAGTGAAGCTTTTCCTTTGTCAAAAAGAGAAATTTTAAATTAAGTATTGCATGGAAGGAAACATCCCAAAGGTGTGATGTAGATTAAAACTTTATCATATATTATTGGACCATATGTAAATTGAAACTTTATCGTAGTTGATTGGATTGAAGGTACTAAAATAATTATTCTATAAGTCTTTATATTATTTAGTAGGAGTCACTTAAGTTACACCTATTATTAATATTTCAAATTTCAAATTATTAATTTCAAATTTAATTATTCTCTCACAATTATACTATTTTAACCATTGAATTAAATTCTTTAAACTTTATCAAATATAATTATACTATTTTAACCATTGAATTAAATTCATTAAACTTTATTAAATATGATAATTTATTAAACTTTATTAATACATCCACATTATAAATGTATGATAAACTTTAATATATTAATGTATGACATGATATGAAAGTTGTTTAAAAGTGATAATCGATCTAGAATCTATTATTTCTATTTTAGTTTGTTTGGTTGAAAATCTATTTTAGTTTGTTTGGATGAAAATATATGAAGGTAATTTGTAATTATTGTTATTTTAGTTTGTTTAGATGAAAATCTATGAAACTAATTTGTAATTATTGTTGTTTTAGTTTGTAAATAAAAATCTAATATTTATTCTAATTTGTTTAAGGTGAAAATTTATTTAAGCTAAATTTAATTGACTTTATTTATATATTAAAAATTTATAATTAAAATGTTTAAATTATTTTATTTCAAATATTTTAAAATTTAATAAAAAATATTAATTTCAAATTTAACTATACTCTCAAAATTATATTTTTAAATTACGGTTGACCTAGAATCTGTAGTTTGTAACTGTTTTTTATTCAAAAGGAACTAAATTTCTTGGAAGAGTTTCATTCTTTATTAAACCTCCATTACAACATCTGGGTGGAGTTGGAACATTGTCGCCGCAATGAGATATGGGAAGACACACTCATGCTGCCGCTAGTTCGGCGGAAGACGGTGGCGGTGGCGGTGGCGGAGTTGGAGAATGTGGGTTGGGATGCAGTCCAGTACGAGCAGCGACCCCAACTGTTGGGATTTCACTGAGCATCAATTTTCGTGGTTGGACTTTTTTTTAATACACATCTTAATCTGCACAATAAAAACCCAAAAAAACTGAACAAACAAATTTAGTAATCCAGCGACCGATCACCGAATCAATATAGTGAACAAACGGAAATACGCTCTTCAGACACGCATGCAAGATTTCATCCAGATGCAACTCCCCTACCATTAATTTGACTCCAGATGCAAGGTTTTCTCTTAGATTGCAACTGAATTAATTTGTAATTAAAAGCTTCCATCGATTTCAATAAAAAGACGCCTATCGATATAATAATGATTACATATTTCGAAGAAAAAAAAAAAACATGAAAATAACAATAGCTGGGGCTACTCTCATTTGAATTCAGTGAAAAAAATTAAAGTCAACAAATTGACAAAAACTTTGATAATAACACAATCAACATTTAAAATTGATTGTTCAACCTTTATGAGCAATCAATTTATATATTAGAAATCAACAAGCACACAACCATCCCAATCATGTTATACAAAAACTTCATATCAATAAGAAATTAAACACTTGTTATACCATATAGCCCAATAAATGTTTATGTTATTTTGTATGTTCATATATAAATAGCTCAATAAATGTCTATGTTATTTTGTATGTTTATATATAAGTAGTTGAGAAGATAAATGACTATATTAAACAAATTTGAAAACATGTTTTGGGATTGTTGTTTTCATGAACATCTTAATTAAAATTATTTTATAAAAAAATTTCATACTTGAATACATAAAAGAGAAAAAATATGTTTTCATTTTAATAAAATTCCTTTTATTTGAAAGAAAGAATATTTCTTAGTTTTATCAAAATAGTAGGAAAAATATATTTTCATTTTTAACATTTCATGTCTTAATATAAAAGAACTTTCATATTTATATTTATGTAGTAATTAAAAAAAATATATAATAGCAATCCATAATTCGTTGAATTCGTATTAATATGTTCTTTGACTATAAATTTTCGCATCGTCTATATTGTTTATACTATACAAGTAAAAACATTATTTTGTATATAATAAAAAATATCTTATATGTCATTGTTTCATTGGAGAATATATTGGAGGTATTATTGCCATCTTTGTTGTTCCCAATGTTGTAAATGTTTAGATATCCAAAGTTTTGAGCTTAGACGCTCTTTTTTAATTTTTATTACATTTTTCCTAAAATGTGCATCGACATTGTTTTTTAATGTTGTTATTATTATTAGTCCCTATCGAAGGCGTAGAGGGACTATAGCAATCGATAATTTGTTGACTTCATATTAATATGTCATTTTATTATTATTTATATTTGCATTAAAATGTTTACATACCAAAGGTTTAGAGCATTGACACTTTTTTTGAGGTGCTTGAATAGGCCTGACAACTTAAATGTTTACATAGCACGAGGTCCTTAAACAGGCCTAACAACTTAAATTTTTTCATACCGCGAGCCACTTAAATAGCCTGGCAGCCTTAAATGTTTACCTAAATAGGCTTCTCGGAGTACATTTTTCCTCGAACTTTTCCATACAATGTTGCAGTGAATTTGGACAATATTGTTGTCCACTGCCAGTTTCATAGCCATTGTATGTTTCATACTTCTTCTATGCTTGGAATGCAATTTGGTCATTGTTGAAGATACATATATTGTTTACTGGTTCGGTGGGTGCTTCTTGTCCAATGGTTCATCAGTTGTTTCTTATTGTTGTTTGGTTCAACTTTGCAAGGTTGAGGAGTTGTGCCTACAGTTGGACCTGTTGGTGCTTGTTGCTTGCTTTTGTTTACTTAAACTTTGCAAGGTTTGGGTCTTGCATGCGCAGTTGGAGCTCTTTTTTTTTACTTTGCGGGGTCCAGGTGTTGCACCCACAATTCGACATGTGCTTCTATCATTTATCGTTTCAGAGTAAGTTTTGATGCCATAATTTCATTTCTATTCGTTCTTTGTTGTTCATTGTTTGCAGTTTGCAAGTAAGAATGTTTGATTATTTATGCTGGCATGCTCTTCATATGTTTCAGGTTCCTTCTATGCTTAAGCTGCAGTTTGGTAATCATTGGAAATACATGTGTTGTTTATTGGTTCAATGGTTGTTGTTTGTTCGTTGGTTCGTTGGTTCGTTGGTTCGTCAGATGCTGCTTATTGTTGTTTTGCTCAAGTTTGCAAATTTGAGGTCCTAGGGCTACAGTTGGGCATGTTCATTCTTGATCGTTGGTTTGTTTCTTGTTGTTTTTTTTTTTTTTTTACTTTGGCTTTGCAGGGTTGGGGTCATGCACCCGTAGTTGTAGCTATTTTTTTCGCACTTTGTGGTGTTTAGGTCCTGCAGCTGCAAGTGGACCTGTGGTTCTTTTGTTTGTCATGTCTGGCGAAGTCAAGATCTAGTGCCTATCTCGTGCTTGCTTATCCTACTCTTAAATTTTTCTCCAATTCTTTTTCCTAGCTTTGGACCATGCCTACATGCCTTTGAAAAATGCTATTGTAGAGGAAAAGGATACTGAGATGATTCTATCAAGAGTGGTGTTCTGTGGATTGCAAATTGCAGTATTCAGTTTCTATGTTGTTTGGCGTGCAACATTGCTAGCATAATGAATGTGTTCTCAAATTCATCACACCATTTACATTTGGAAGAAATCATTATCATTCTAGGATACTTCAGTGTTGACATGATACAAAATAGTGGCATAGCAAATAATTAGACAACTACATGTGCAATTACAATGTCCGTTGTCTTTTTTGTTAAGATAAAACATGTGCAAAATGCACTTATTAACCATATATGGTGAAATGTGCCCATATTACAATACAACCTCTTTATCTTGTACACAGACTAGTGTGACCACGATACAATTTGCCTTGTACTTAAAATATGAGATGTACACCAAAGATACTGAAAATTTATATTTCCATGTCTCAAAGCATATCTGGATACTTTACTGCAGAAAACAAAAATCACTCAGTTATGGCCATGCAATTTCTTAATGTTTTCTGGATTGTAATATATTTTGGGCAGGAAAAACTTTATATAATTACAACCATGGATGGAGAAAAGCAAAGGTTCATGTTTCTAACTGTGTTTTATTTTATTCATTGATTCTCATTTACTATATGTGCATATTACATGTTCTCCCTTGCATACCATCTTCCATTCATATTCATTGTATTTTGTGTGTTCCCACATTAAAACAAACATAATAGCTGGAGAAAATGAAGGAGTCTTTACCGCAAGTGTGGAAGAGGAGATACAAAAGTACATGCTTGTATTGTTATTTCATATTCCATTATTTTTTATTTCATTTATTGTCTGTATATGTGTTCACCTAATTTATTGTATGTAGATATTGCGTATCTTCCTATATAATAACCTATCTTCATGTCCTTTGTATATTTTGTGTCGCTAAATTGAAATAAATCGAACTCTGTTTATTTTTTTTACATGCCTTCCTTCATACCAACTTCCTTCATGTCCATTGTATTTTTTCTGGATTTCTACATTTAAACAAACAAAGTGTTTGGAGAAGATGATGGACTCTTTATCGCGAATGTAGAGGAGGAGTTACAAAGGTGCATGACTCTAATACTATTTCATATTCCAGTGTTTAGTATTTCATTTATTGTATGTATATTTGTTCTGCTTGTTCTACTGCTTTGCACCTATTTTATTGTATGTACATACTACGTATCTTTCTACATAGTAACTTATCCTTATGTGAATTGTATTCTCTTTGCTGCTAATTGAAATAAATAGAACTGTATTTCTTTCTTTTACATGTCTTTTTGCATACTAACTTACCTTCATGTCCACTGTATGTTCGGCATTGCTACATTGAAAGAAACAGATTGGTTGGACAAGAAGATGAATCATTATATGCCACAATGGAGGGGGATGAAGTACAATCTTCGAAAAGGTATACCAACTGTGCTAGTAAATCAAACACACAAAACGGGTGGGTGCATATAATATTGGCCTAGAAAACGATTATTTAGGAACAATGGTCCTTTGTTGAGACTTCCCGCTTCCAAACATTTCCCTCCCCATTTCTAATTTTCCCACTTTCTATTATCTTTTTTTTTCCCTCTTATATAGTTAACCGAATTTCCCTTTGTTTTTCTCATCTACTTTCGCTTTCTGGTTGGTTTTCTTAGTCATCTTTCCGAAAATGTCTAGGTGCGCAGGTTGGCGGACTCACGGGTTCACATTTATAGTCACGCTTCTATATCACGACTCCGACCGACGATTTCCTTATTCCATACTTAGCCACTTTTTCGATTGCGGGTTCTCGGGCTGGCGGATTCAAGATTGCACCTCTAGCTTCAAAGGTTNTGTTACACTTTTTTGCAGTCAAAAAATATGAGGCATACAATTTGACCGTCGGGTCCTTGTGTTTTTTTAGTATCCCTTGACACCCTATTTCGTATTCCATCTCCTTCCACCATGTATGTGACATTCAGAAAACTTATGGACAATATACAATGCTTATTTAGTCCTTCTGATGTTCATCTACACATGCTTGCATCAGAAAAAGTTGGACTAGTGACATGGCCATGAGCAGTCAATCATCGCAAATGTTAACAGACCAACAAGGCCAAAGGTAAATATCCATACATTGTGTTCCTCATATGTTTACCAAACAAATATCCTCATCTATTTATTCATCTATGCCATAGTAAATATGTTGATGTCACGTGCAACACATACTTTGCAGTTCACAAGAAGTATCAACGAGCCCAAGTGAGACGTCGAACATAGCGCAAGTTTCACAGACTAAGAGGTCCGGTTGCAAAACTATGGCTCCATACTTCATCGAACTTATGTGTCTACTTGTACAATTATGCCAGGAAAAAATAAAACAAAAAAATAATGCAGACTACCATTCACATTACTTTTCCTTTTCAAAAAATGTCACCAGGTCTAAACTTATAACACCCAAAATACTATCAATAAAGGGCTTGAACAACCACTGAACCGGAAAAGTGTTCTTCGGGGACATAATGGTCGTCTATAGCACCTACTTGGACAAGGAAAACAAAACTAGATCCATTATGCGTGTTGACATGACAGACAAAGAAACCCTGATGATAGTCACACTGACTATTCCCACACAACTTGTCCAAAAACATGAAGAAAATATATTGCCAAGTAATGGGATATCCATTACAAATTTTAATATATTGCCCAAAACAATATATGACAGTGGTGATTGTGATCGAATTATATCGCTCAACGAAACAAGTATTGTGGAAAAAATTCCCGCTATTTGTTCAGAATATCATTTCGTCCTAGACACAACTATCAGCCTGTTATCGCTCAGTTTGTAAGATAGGTTAAGTAGCTTGAAGACAAGAGTCAAACTGGTGTAACAGGATCTTCCCCACCCACTGTCACCTCGATGGGGGGCTCTTTCTCTTCAGGGTGGCTAATCCCAAGGGAGACGTCCCTAGTAATCTGGGATATTGAAAAGGAAAGGATCAAGAGATTAAGGCTCAAAAGGTCATAGTAGGTTTTCCCCTTCACAGATTACTACCAAGAAAGATAGTCAAAAGAAAGTATTCCACAGAAAAGGCACCTTTTTGCGAGACAAGACAACAATAAAGCTAAAATATGCCACAGTGGTTAGTACTTCAATTGTCAATGACTATCAATATAAAATACACATGAGCATAAGTAAAAGTAATTATTGACGAAGTCAATGATTGCAATAAAGGCTATGGCTTATGATATTACTTCTTCAATAAAATGATAATAGCATTCAATGTATAAAATTAATCCTTGAACTAGCACAACACATTAACTATCATTAATATGCTCACATGCAAAGGTTGTTGCGTCACTATGCTAAAGGTGACGTCAGCCCTACTCTAGGTTAGTTTTGCTAGACAATGAGGTGGACGTTTTGCTAATCAAGCCAATGAAAATAATTTACACATCAATGTCTATTACTAGATGACAAAGCCACAACGTTCTATATCAAACAAGAGTTCAAAAGAGGCATGACATCAACATAAAACTAGGGTTAGTAAGTCGCTAGGGTTAGTTAGGGTTTCAAATTTTGGAAGTTTGAAAGGTTGTTTTAACACAATTGTATCAACGTTGGAGGTCTAGACTAGTGCCTTAGGGTAAATGGAGTCAAGGAGTAAGGCTAAACTCTTGGGAGAATCTAAATCTAAGGACAGGAGAGTTAGGCTTAATGGTGCTGCAATGGAAGGGCCATGAAGTCAAAACCCTAAGGGGAGGAGGCTCATTCGAGTGTTGCTTAAGCAAGGCCTCATGCTCCTCCCTCTTTCCTTAAAACTCTTTGGCAAAAACGGCTAGCTTCAAAACACAAATCTAGGGCTGAAAAGTGTTGTAGGGCCAAGGATTTTCAAACCTTAAAGGTCAAAACCCTAGGTGTAAACTTAATTAGGCCTAGGACGTCTTCCTTCTTCAACTTATGTTAAGAAACTAACTCAGAAAAAGGGGAACTAGTGTAGCAACGGCTAGGCTAGGTTCTCCTTAATCAATGGTTAAACAAGTCTTCTATCTTGGGGACATGAAGCAAGGACCTACTTGTGTGCTTGCCACCTAGGGTTTCAATGATTAAGCATAATAATAACAATATAACCATACATGTAAGATATTTAACCTACAACCATTCAATCAAGAAGTTTTGCATGAAAAATACACTTACAAATCAATGAAGAGCTTATCAAACCCTAGTTGTAAACCTTCCAATGATAGAAAACACCATAACAATGCCAAAGATGATCCTCCACAAGTGTAGCGCCTCAACTCTAAGAGCCAATACCAAGAGAAAAGACTAAAAACTATCCTCTCACAAGAGAGTGAGTTGTATTATTTCCAAAATGAGGATCAACGTCCTCTATTTATACCAATATTATGACCTTTAATTACAAAAATAGGTCATTAAAACAGCCGACAAGGCTGACTACAATATTATGTTGTTTTACACATTAAATGCTAAAAATGTCATAATTATGAGCTAAAAGGGAGACGTCAGGCCCCTCTGAGGGAGACATTGGCCCTTTTTGGGCAAGATCAGCATCCAAGAAGCAAAACGTTGGCCCCTCTGGGGCTCCTGCAAGCTGCTACACGTGCCAAATGATCCCAGCACACTGCCACATGCTCCAGAAAACGTCCAGCCTGCCCTGGGTGGCGTCCAGTCCATCAAAAGCAATCATCTCATCTGCAGCGCGTGATCCCCCCTAGGCCGATCTCTACCAAAGTGACCCGATAAGGACATCCTTCTTCTTCTTCATGCAATGGCTCATCACATCGTTGTCCTACCTCTGTCATCCCAGCAACCATCTGATGGGCTCTTCAGCCCCATGGAGGTCCGAACTAATCATATCCCCATGTGTACCAGTCCACGGGTACCTGTCCGCCAGGTATGGTCCTGCACATCAAAGACTACGCCCTCCATGGGCTCATCAGTCCTTGGGATCATAGCAATGCAAATCATATTTCATCATTAAAGTTATCAAATACATGCATGAAATCCCTAACATATCATCTAAGAGCTCAAAGACATTACAC
>JASDQU011402887.1:28996-39307 GCA_032191745.1 Picea mariana | reverse complement strand
TATTGGTTTGGATGCATTGCCATGATATGTGGACTAGTGCAGGATTTCAGGTGATGAGACTGCCCAAAACCGAATAAATGATGAAAAAACTCCGAGCAACATGGTGCCACTGTATATTCCATTGTAATGTGTGGACCCTAGTTATGGTTAGGAGGGGTGGAGGCATTTCCCACCGTGTATCCTTCGAAACCTGAAGTCATGGGAGGACGGTGTTAGCTCACGCTCCCCTAGACGTGTGATGATGACTGTCAATTGTCTGTTGGGGAAGCTTGGTCGAGATAGTGACACTTCCGCTTACAGGTTCTATTTGGAGTTAGGTCAATATAGTTGACGCTCCAAGATAGTCCAGCAGAGGGAGGATAGGAATGAAGATGGAAGTAAGTTAGGGAGGAAGGAAGAGTATAAATAGTTCAAAAAGTATGGAGATTTGTCTGATGGTGGAATTTAATGTTTTTCCCTTCTAAAAAAAAATAAAAGAAAATGTGTATATATGAATATTCCTAATTACGTAACTAAACCACAGTTGTCTAAATAAAATTGTTGAACTAGATAATTGTAATTAAAGGATTTCGCAAACATTTGATTTGTTTATTGTATTTTATAAAAGAATAGTCTGTTGATTGGATTGGATGCATACATAAATTATTATAAGGGTGATAGTTATTGATTATTAGTACATACACAAGACTTGCATGTACTAGCTACACATGCATTTCTTGTAGATGTACACTAGTATGAATGAGTTTCTTGGCTTACTTACTAATAATGACAGTTAATTGTTATGAATGTGTGAACCATGTTTCTTTTCCTTTGTATCATGAGATACCTTAACTTCGGGACGAAGTTTCCTGAAGGGTGGGTGTATGTAACANTAATATGGTTTTAGTTAAACAATGATTAGTATTAATAATATTAATTAATTAATTACTTATTAATTAATTGTTTATAACTTTTGATTGATTAATTAATTAATTGATTGATTACATATCACATTCAATGACATGGGTAATAAATTAAGGGTCTTAATAACTTTAATTTAATCCTTTTGAAACTTACGTATGACAGGTTAAGGATAAGATAATAAAGAAGGGGATAAGGTAATAAAGGAGGGGATAAGATAATAAAGGAGGGGATAAGGTAATTAATAGAGGGGAGGAGAGTCGGCGAAGGGGGAGATATGACGGGGAAGAGTCATACGGGAGAGAGGATTATGATTTTGGGGGGGAGGAAGCATTTTGGAGGGGGGACTGGATTTCTGTTTGCCATATTTTTTTGGTCTGGGGAGTTTGATATTTGGAGTTTTGGTGAACCATTGTAGGGGGCACCGGGTTGCTGGGGGTTTTGGGCACGGGGTTGGGATTCCTTACAGTATCTTGGAGCTAGGGAGTCGGACCGGCTACTCCTAGCTGGTTGGGTGGCTAGTCGGTTTTGGGCAGAGTTTAGCACAGTTTCAACTTCAGCTTGGACAAACAAAGATCGGGGTTAGCATCGGGAAGAGGTATTTTATTTATGAATTTTTTGAGTTATGTGATGACTATGTAAATTATTAGCATGTTGTTCTTAAATTTAATTCATGATGTGGATAAATTAATTTTTCTGTTGAAAATTTTATGCTTATACGATGATTATTGAACTACTTAGGCATTGAAAGAAATTTATGTTTAATTGTATGAAATTTTTAGGCTTACATAAGTTTAGGTTCCTACAGTTATATTATCCCTTCCAAGTGTTAATTTCAAACATCATCGAATGTCGTTCGCACGTCGTCGAGTTGGCGCGTTCACGAAACCTCCAATCCTTAATTTCTCTTTTTCGTATCCTCCACCATCACACTTATAAGTATGCAATAAGTAAGCTTTACTGCTAACAGCTCATCATGCAACACCCATAGAGATTATCATTGATGAGTGAAAGGCTCAAAGATATTTCCCATTCACACACATTGAACCAACATTTGCGGAGGGTTATATTATCCCCTCCAACTGTTCATTTCCATCATCGTCTGGAGCAAACGAAAGTTCCCATAAAATTATGGCACCAACTCGACAGCAATTCTGTGGAGATATAGTGAACATCTTCAGGCGTGAGGACCAGAACTTCCAGTGGTCCAAGGCATATTCTTATTACTCATCCCCTTCCACCCAAAATGAAATAATCTGGACCTTTGGGATTGCTCGTGCAAGCTGTGTCCCTAAGGTTTTTTACTGCAAGGAGTTGGTCTCTTGGTGTGCTGATAATATATTTCAGGCCAAAGAATTATTCCACTGCGGGACCACTCTTTTGTTTCTTTTTCACCTCAGGTCTTCCACCAGATGTTAAGATTGTTGGAGCCAACATTGACGTTCAGAGGAGAAGCCTCCAACTAGTTCGTAAGAAATCACAATAATGGGTTGGACCTCTTGCCCAAGGGACATGAATCCACAACAACTATTTCCCACATGGTTCTTTATATTTTCTATTTCACAGTCAAGGAACAAGCCATTTTTTATTGGGGGAAGCTAATTTCCCATGAAATTTGTTCCCAATTGTCAAGCTTAAAAAAGGATAAGAAATTTTATATGTCATCCTACTTTTTTTTTGTGATAGCGCATTGATGTCAATTTCCAAAACTGTCTTTGTCCAAGAAGGTAAATTGGGAATTCGACCCAGTAACCTTCTAGTACCAGGCTTTGTGGAAGCATAAGACCTCCCACTATTTTTATGAGGTTTTTAATGACTTTGTCTCTGTTTTCAAAGTTTTATTATTAGGAGAGGATGCTCCCTACATATCTGACCAGGAAACCAAGTTTTTGGACAGGAAGGGGGAACTTGAACAAATTGATAATTACAGTGTGATAAGGATTTTTGACTCCAAGGAAAAACCTGCTCTCCTTCCATGTCACATTACGGACATAAAATTTGTTACAGAAATAACAAGGCAATACAACTATTGGTTGCATGTATTCCATGAGAAGAGAAAAAAATAGTTCATTCCTCTGCCTTGGAAAGTCGGGGACTTCGTGTTGAAGAATGTCAACAAAATTGATGAATTCGTAGCCCATTTCAACAACTTGAACCTAATATATGATGAAAGGCTAAGAGGGTTCGACCCTAATAAAAAAAAATTAGAACATTTACTTACAGTTGGCCTGAGCAATTCTTTTTTCCAGAAACACCTGAGAAAAAATAGAGACACTGGTGACAACACTCATGCTTCTGATGTCGGTGACCTAGACACATTTCAAAGCACCACTTAATTGTACAAGCAACAAGGAAAAGGCCCCGGTGAGAAGAGCTTTCAATCGTCGGATAGAACTCCCAAAAGTACAACATCCCGGAGCATTGCTCCAATGGCCCACCATAGTAAGAAAGCAACCCAGAATTCTTCAAATGGAGGAGGAGATAACAACCCTGCTTACCCTAAAATTGATATTTCTCACAAGCTTCTCGTGCAGAAGAAGAGAAAACAAATTGTAAGACAGGCGGAAGAGCCCGAAATTGAGAGTGAGAACATGGAACTTGAGCTTGATCTGGATAGCATACTCCACAACCTTGATCATTCCAGAGACGTGATCCATCATAGTCGCCCAATGGACATAGCTGATACCAAATTTTTTTACGAAGATGAATCCTTCGTATTCTAGAGCGTTGTTTTTTATAGCGAGTCTAAAAAATGAATTATTGAAAAGAGAGATGTAAAAAATAAGAAAGAAAAAACTCATTCAGAGGTTAACCTTGCGAACATGCGGTCGTCCCAAATCTCTTGACTTCACAGAGCAACCATAGATTCTCTTGATGATTCCATTGGAGGCATTGAGGCCGAAAATGCCAGACTGAAGGACTGAGTCAAGGAATTGGAGGAAGATTTGATTCTCATGCCATTTTTTTCCATTCCTTTATCAATAGCCATGCATGCCACCCCTGCAGCCAAGTTAAAAGGATCCTCCAGCCTCCTCACATCGTGTAGAGGATATGTGGAGAATAATATCAAGAAAATAATGGAACTGATTACTGAGGCCTGGGAAACATCACAAAGTATAAATTCCCTTGGAACGAGGGCACATACTTTGCTCGAACATTCGCAGGAGGATTTAAAAAATGAAGAACTTTTCTATTTAGACACAGTCCTCCCTTTTGGCACCCATGTCAACAACATGATAGAAACGAGAAGAAGAGAACAAGATCTCCCCTCCAAAAATTGGATCACTCAATTAAATGCATGCTGGAAAGAGAAATTTAAGAACCTGCATCTCATTGTCTAATCATGTGAACAATCCATATCAAAGAAAGAAAAATTATTCATAAAGCTGACCAAAATAAACTTAGCTAAAAGGACGAACGAGGTCCAAGACCCCAGCTTAATCACCAACTCCTTGCCCTTAACTAAGCAAGCCTTCGATAAAGAAGTTGATATTTTTAAGGAATTGTCTTTAGAAAAATTTTACAACATCCTTGAATATGGTGAAGATGACGTGGACAACTAGCTAGTTGACTATTCACTATAGAATGAAGAAATTGATCAGGCTCTGCATAATCTTTCTATCTATCTAAGGGAATTAGAAAAGGAACTTTTCAACATAAAAATATGGAATGAGATCAACGTCGCCCCCTTGAGAAGCTACATTGAAGAATGGGTCGAAAGGGAATTGAAGTAGGTCACCGATGAAAGGCAACAGGCAGTTGGCACGATTCTAGTAGTCATCGACAACAACAATAAAAACACATCAGCAAGAAAATAGCAAAAGGGGTGATATGTACCATCACTATAAGTTTATACTGATCACATCCTGCTTTGTTTATCAATCCATTTATTCCACCTTTTTAAATAGAAATGTGTAGCCAAAGACTGATACCTTCCAATTTCTTCTTTTTAGGTTTTACACTCTATTGTTGCCCACTTCTTCTTTCCATAGTCTTATTTCTTGTACATATTTCTCTTATTGTCCGTGGGAGCCCCAATCCCAGTCTATATGAAAAATGCATTTAAATTTCCACGGATATGTAACAAACAATATTATTTTTTGATATATTTCAAATAAAACTATTTTTTATCTCCTTTTATATTTATGTGCTCATAGATTTTTATCTTCAACTATGTTGAATGTCAAGAAATTGTGTTTATTTAATTTGAATTATCTTTTTCTCATGCATATCTTTTTCTCCTGCTATGCATATAAATTTTTTTGTCCTGGCACATATAGAGACATACAAGCCAGATGGTCTATGCAAATTGTACTTAACTCTAACCAGTTGAAAGTATACATTGAAGAGATAAAACATGCAAGGTATAGAAATTTCGAACATAGCAAGTCACACTACTGGAAAGAACGGAAATTTCGTACATAGCAAGATGGATTATATATTTTCAAAAAATAATGGGACTCTAGAGGCCATGTGTCATTTACTGCATGGATACCACATATGCTTCATGCTACTTGCCACATCTTCGTTGCAGTTTCCATCTGCCTCCACTACCTTTTTCCCCATCCATGTGCATTTATTCCCAATTCAACCTGACAAGGACTACGCTGCCATGCAACACTTGTTTAATAATTGGGATGAGTATAATGAACATGTTTTATCTTTTTTTTTCTAAAATTAAGACTTTTTTACACTGAGATATTATGATTAGATACATAATATACAAGTACAAAACAAAACAATTAAAATAAAGGAGAAGAAACTTTTTAAGATTACTTCAAACTCTAGTCAAAACTACTTATAATTTTTCAAGAGGAACTCATATAAATATGTCAAGTACTTATGATTCTTCAAGAGGAACTCATATAAATATGTCAAATATTGACTAAGTTATATAAGAATAAAGAAAGAGGTGAATGTATAGAATATTGATACCATTAAAAATACTTTTGCATCTAAATTTAAGGAGAAATAATGGTGCAATAAAGAATTAGGAGATTATAGATAATTAAAATATGATAAAGAGGTCATTAATCCTAACCTAGAAGATCGAAATTATAACTAGTATAAAGAAGAAAATCAACATTGCTAAAATAAGAATGAAGAAAGTTGGACAATTCTTAAAATGTGGAGGGATGAATGAATTTATTAACTTTGTGATAGTAAAAAGATGGAGGATGAAAAACACTCTCTTATAATGCCTTACATACATTAGATTTCAATTTCAAAATATTTGTAATAATACCAACCTTTCTAACATTTTAACAAGCATAAAAACTATAAAAATAAATGATTTTCTCAAACAAATACATACAGATTTTCTTCCATCAATTTGTCTTTTTTTTCTCTATTCGATTTAAATTGTTTTACTAGAAATAACAAACGGAAGTGGTAAATGCAAGCCACCCAAAAGATGCATGGATACCATGATCTTCGTTGTCGCAATCGAAGAATATCTTGAAAAATGTTATTAGATTTTATTTTAAAAGTTAAATTGGAACTTTTACTTTTTTGTCATTTAATTGTTCTCCGTGCAATTTTTGAAGTCTCATGAATGTGCGATTATTTCATAACCATACGCTAATTAACACAACTTAAAAGGAAATGAGATTTATAAATCAAGTTTACATGTTATCTTTATGTATTTAATTGATGAAGTTTTACTTTGCAACGGATATATTTATACTAAGTTAATACAAAGTTGGGGTTTTATAACTTCTTAAAAATTAAAATTAAAACGATCATATTATTACACACATTATGTTTAAATTTGATATAATTATGATTGAATTCATTACTTATAATTTTTTAGATTGTAGTATTATAGGCAAGTTATATTGTAATCTGTTTTTAGATTGCAGTAATTTTTTAGATTGTAGTATTATAGGCAAGTTATATTGTAATCTGTTTTTATTGCAATAATTTTTTAGATTGTAGTATTATAGGCAAGTTATATTGTAATTTGTTAGGAGTCAAATTCGTGAATTCGTGTAAATTGTTTTCCTTTTAATTAGTTGATTAAATTTTGTATTTATTTTTAATGTTTTTTTTTTCAACAAAAAAAATTTGTCTTTATATTATGAAAATATAAAATGGTGCACTTTACATATATCATCATAGTTCTTGCATTCTTTGCATAGCTTCATTTATTCACTTATACAAAAACAAAACCTTACTCAAAAGTAAAGAGTTTTTGTCTGATACTCAGAACATAGAGCTTACAATAACAACAAAACACTTATTGCTTGAATAAAAAGATCCAACAAGTCAAAATATTACTATGTTGCATCAAAGTATGAGCCTATCCTCTAAATTCTCCATATTTTGAAATGACCCAAAAAGTATATGTAATATGTTAATAAAGATAGAAGAATGAAGTGGGGCCTTTGTTTCCATGTACCCAGAAGTTGTAATTTATCATTCCTTCTGCCTTCATCAGGGCCCTCCTCAATAGGTAATTTGCTTCCATGTTTAGCTCCCTGTATACATGGGTGAAGTAGATCTCTTTAAAAGAGTTCTTGAGCCTATTAATTCTTTCCATCCATCCCATCAATGATGCAATCTATAACTTTCATTTTTCCTTCAACCATTCTATAATAATCTTCGAATCTCCAATACCCTAGATAACTTCTATATTCAATCGCTCCGCCAGGATTAGGGTCGCCCATGCACCAAGCAGTTCTGCTTTAGTATTAGTCCCACAACCATAGTTAAAATTCCACTTGATGACAGCATTTGTACTAGTCTTAATCAGACCCCCCACACCACATCTATGATCATTTAAATCTGTTGCTCCATCGAACCAGCTCACTGTAGGGGATATGAAACTGGGAATCTGAAGTAATCGAGGAATGGCCTTCTTCAAAGTTGGCTCGGAAGGAAGTGTTGCTTTGACTTTACATACAACAGAGAAAATGGATGGAAAGCTTCCTTCGAACATTACATTGTTCCGCTCCAACCAGACATACCAACAAAGAATGGCAGGCATCATTATGAAAACCACCTCCTTTTTTACCCAATTTTCAAAACATTCACCTAATTTGTTTCCTTCCAATCAGCCAATTTTATAAGATCTTTTTTTATCCTCAGCCAGACTTCCCAACAGAAGCTGCAAGATACAAATATGTGATACACAAACTCAACATCTTTGAAACACAATGGACAGCGATTTGGACCTTGCCATCCCTTTTTTTGCAAAGTATCCCATGTTAGGATTTTGTTCTCGCTTGATAACCAAATAAACAATTTAATCTTTTGTGCCATATCCCACTTCCACAAGTATATTTTCCATCCCCCAATAAAAATCAACCATTTCTTTTTTGCGAGAGCCATATATAAGTTTTTTACATTAAGATTGTTGGATCTGTCACTCCCAGTCCATAGGAGTGTGTCGTTGTGATCCTTCATTTTCAATCCCGTTCCACTCAACGCCCTGCTATAAGTATCCCATTCCACTGCTAGAATCCCCCTCAGTCCCAATTCCTCATTGGTTTGCCAGTGTTCTGAGAGTACACCTAGTCTCCAAGCTCCCAAAGCTTGATAGAGATAGACCACATTGTTTCTATTCAATTATGTTATCAACTGTCTAGATAAGAAGGATGAACTTCCCTGGACCAGTATACTGTCCATACCAATAATAATCGAGTGTCCCGAACCCGGCTTACAGCTCAACCAGTGGGTTATCGAGTGTAATGACTTCAAGAGATTTTTCTAGGTCTGGGAGGTAGTTAGAGCTGTCGTCGGAGATGATCTAAGCCAGGTGACTATGGAACTGTGTTGAATATACTTTTCTTTAATCACCTTATGTCATATGCCATCTTTTATCAGGACTCGCCACAAGGAGTTTTCCGCCAAGGCATTATTGAAAAGATATAGGTTTCTTAACCCCCAGCCTCCCAAATGCTTTGGTTTTGCAATGATTTCCCATCTACAAAGATGATAATGTTTTTTCCCCTCATCGCCCAACCAAAGAAAAGTGAACATAATTTTCCTTATTTTATCCAGAATGGAGACTGGAATAGCCACCAAGGCCATCCAGTACACTAGTTGTCCTTCCAGAACTGATTTAACCAGTGTGAATCAACCCCCCAATGTTAACCATCTGTTACACCACATCCCAATCCTATCTTCAATCTTTTTTAAGAGCCATCTCCAATCAACTGTTTTATAAGCATCATCCTTTAAGAAATATCCAAGGTAGCGGAAACCTTTTTTGAGTTCCTCAAAAATATGTGGAAAATTTTCTTTTAATGCTTCTAAATTCTCACCAGTGACTCCAGCAAAATAAAATATAGATTTTGACCAATTTATCATTAGTCTAGAGGCTCTACAAAAGGTCGATAAAATGATTTTAATATCTAACCACTCAACGGGTGAAGCTTTTGAAATTAATAACACATCATCCACAAAGAATAAATGTAGAATCTTGACTAACCTGGAGACCTTCACCCCAGATAACTTCCCTTCTCCTTTTCCTTTCTTTAACAACAGGCTAAGTCCTTCCATGATCAAAATGAAAAGCAAGGGTGATAATGGACAACCCTGTCTAAGCCCTTTGTCGCTCTGTAACATTTGAGAGGTCTCCCCATTTATCAGGACAACAAAATTTGCATTGATCACGCAACTTAAGATCAAATTTGTGAGAGGAATACTAAAACCCTATTTCAAAAGGATCATTCACAAGAAATCCCAATTGATGCAGTCATACGCTTTCTTAAGATCCAACTTTAATATCAAGGCTTTGGATTTTTTTAACTTAATGCTATGCAAGAATTCCTGTGTCGTTCCTATTTCATCCAAGATCTGTCTACCTTTGAGAAAACCCAATTGTTCCTCCGACAGTGACCGAGAGAGGACAAGATTTATCATGTTTGTTATAACCTTTGAGATCAACTTGTAACATAAATTACATAAGGCAATTCGTCTGAAATCCCCAAATGATGTGGGATTGTTTAATTTTGGGATAAGTGTTAGAAAGGTCACATTTAAAGACTTATTCACAATTCCACGTAGTCTCTAGTCCCCCAACAATTCTAATAAGTCATCTCCAAATATGTAAAAGTAGTGGATAAAAAACTCTACCATCCACCTGTCAGGCCCTGGGCTCTTGTCTTTTGCAAAGGACGTGAGTACCTCCCAAATTTCCACCTTCGTGCACTGGTTATCTAATATCAAAGTATCCCCGCCCTTCACAATACATTCATAAAGTCCTAACGTATCCACTTGATCACTAATCTCCACTAGATTAGATTCTACATAAAAAAAATTGAAATATTTGACCGCTTCTGATTTGATTACTCCCTGACCAGCATGTAAGTCTCCATTCTCATCCTATTGGCGAGCAAAATTGGTCTGGGGTTGTCTAAGTAACCCAATTTGTTTGGTGTAACTCGTTCTGACGGGTTTAATGGC
>JASDQU011402887.1:14599-25527 GCA_032191745.1 Picea mariana | reverse complement strand
ATCAAGGCTTAGGTTGTAAGTTTCACTTTCAATTAATTCAATACAGTAATATGTCCCTTTCCCATAAAGATGATGTCTCTTTATTACATAACTCCTTGATCATATGTATAGATTAGCTATTGAATATATTGATTTTCTTTCACTTCGATTGGTTTGTACTGTTGTGATCTGAACGGCGCAAGAGCATTGGAGCGAAGCTTGGAACAACAGAGACCTAGGAAAGCGTTCATAAGGTATGTCCATGATCCTTGTCTCTTAGTTCATTCAATAGGCTAAATCTAGGGAAAGTGTATTATTTTGTCCTGTTTTGTTCTAGATCTAGGTGGATCTAGGGAGATCGGTTTGTGTCCACACTTACGGATTAATCCTGAAACAATCCATCAAACGTTAGGGCAAATTATTTGGCCATGTGCAGGTTATACCCCTTGAACTTCTCATTAAACATATCCCAACCCTGGCTCTTCAGATCCTCACTCGCATCATCATGAAGCAACTATGTTTGAGAGCCATTCGGCTCTATTTGGACGACAGGGGCCATTAAGGATTGGAAGAAACTGAAACAATGGTGAATCGAACTAACTGTGGGTTTAAATGGTAGTGGTAAGAGGGATAAGTCTCAGAGGATACCATGAAAACAAAATAAGCAGAAAACCTATGTGATCATAGCATACACATGAAGGTCTTGGTTATGGGGTTTGAACACTCCTGGTAATGAATGCTATGAGTACATCACACTACACAAACCCTTAACTCGAAATGAGAGGCCTATCAATTCATCCTACCAGCCAAAACAAAGTACAGGATACGATTCCAGTGCATTTAATCCCCACGTCATGTAATGGGCATAATCGATTTGCAAAAGTTAGGAATGGATACGTTTTTACAATTCAAATGTGAATTGATTTTTAGTATAATAGTTGATTTACAAAGTATCCGAATAGATAAGCTTATAGTCCAAAAGCAAATCAACATAAGTACTATATCGATATTTGATAAGCTCAAAAATAAAAATCATTCAAGAGACATGAGGTAGATGTAAGTACATTGAACCTTTTGGAAACCAAGCCTTGGATAGGGTTATAATGCGAAATTAAGTTTTAATGCTTGATTCATGCTTACAGTCATGAATCAAGCATGAAAATGCAGAATAAGAATAAAGCAAGAATAATCAAACATCTTGTTTATAACCCAATAATCACCCTCAAATAGTGATCTTTACAGGATGGGGTGAAGACAGCTACAGGAGGTCTCATTTGTCATTCAAAATAGAAAAAAACATGTAGGGTTTCCAACAGTGGCGACTTACTGGGAGAAGCAGTTATCTCTGCATCACCAATGATTTTATGTCAGGACTGATTTAGAATGATTAAATATCAAAGAAAAATTGAAGGACATCAAGCATCTAAATCAAATTCCAACAATCATCATGCAGTCCAGCTTCAGATGTCTTTCTGTTCAAATGGAATCCGGTGACAAATTTTAATTACAAGAGCAACGATATTCAAGCCAATGGCTCTGATACTGTTGATAGGGCCACTGCTGCCAGCAGGCATCCATAGCCTCGGCAGGGATTTCAATTAACCCACTTTGACGTCTCTACCCTGTCCAAGAATTTTCAATTCAAAATGAAGTCACGATCAATATCAAAATTTATACCTGATAATTTCCTTGAACACGACATTACTTCACTGCCAGCAGGCCTGTTCAATACCCTGGAGAAGTTGTCTTGGCATCATGCATGCATTTACCCACTGCCAGTAGACCCTTTCAGTATATCGTCGGGTTTACAGACACTTCCCACAACTCTCTAGAAATTATCTTCAGAAGAGCAGGGTGATTCTGAAAATTTCAGTTTTTAGAATACTTGATATTTTCTAGCCTTTATTTTTTGCTTGATAACCTTCATTATGATTTGAAATTAGTTTTCTGATGAGACTAATGTTTTGAGGATAGGAAGGCATACTTGAGTTGTTTTCTTTAAAAAACAGGGACAGCGTAAAGATCTTTAATGATGGTCATGTCTGCTCATGATTATAAAGTGAAACCAGAAAACCTATTTCAAACATAAAGTTTCTTTAGCTAGTCTTTGTTTCGACAATTTACAACATTGATGCTCTGAGAAGACCTTGAATGTTGCTTCATGATGAGCCATTCTAGTTTCCTTTCACGAACTAAAAGGTGACACGGACATAAGTTCAACCAGAAAGCAGTGAAAACAAGTGAAATGAAAAGAACCAAAATCCAAAACACAAAAGAAAAATTAAAAGAAAATATATACAAAGGTGAATCTGGAATTATCAGGAAAAATACCTTTTGAGAGCTTGGTCATTCACTGGGAATGTGTCTGGTTGTCCCTCCAAATTTTGTAGACAGAAAGAGCTGGGACGTAGTTTTTCAGTGATTACGAATGGTCCCAACCATAGGTTCTGGAACTTGGTGTGTTCCCCTTTTCCTTCATGAGGTTTATCCCATTTGAGAACCAGGTCTCCTACCTCGAAGTTTCTATATGAAGCAGAGTTTGAATCAAACCATCCTTTCACAATCTTTTGATGTTGATTCATCTTCTTATTTGCTTGTGTTCTTACTTCCTCTAGTTTCAACAAGGCATTAATTCGACTTTCAAGAGGAGGGCATTCCTCTTCTTGAACTTTCTGCGATAATTGCAAAGAGGGAAGCAGAACATGTGAAGGGAGAATCACTTCTCTTCCATAGACAAGAAAGAAAGGGGAATTACCAACAGAGTTTTTTGGTGTCGCCCTATCAACCCAGAGTGCATTAAAAAGTGCATTGTGCTAATTTTTGTGGTTTTCAGAAACTGTCCTCTTGATTATTTTTATCAATTTTTTATTCGTTGATTTTGCTAGGCCATTTCCTTGGGGGTAATCAATAGCAGAATACTTCAGTTTGATCCCTTTCTCTAAATCAAAAACACTCATATAGAGGGATGAAAATTAAGAAGCATTATCAAAGACCAAACATTCGGGAATGTCGAATCTAGTAATGATATTCGAGTTAAGGAAAGATATTACCTGATTGGTGTTTACTACTTTCAACGGTGCAGCCTCAGACCATCTAGTAAAATAATTCATTGTTGTAATGATGTATTTATGCTACTATGAAGAAGTGGAGTTAATTGGCCCTATGATGTCAAGACCCCACTGCTGAAAAGGTGAATCCACCGAAACAAGTTGCAAAGGGAATGCTGCCTTTTTTACTCGTCCAGTAGTTTTTTGGCAGATTATGCATTTACGACATAATGCATGGGAATCTTTGAACAACGTGGGACAATAGTACCCAGCTCTTAATACATTGTGAGCAATGGTGTCTCCACCGAAGTGCCCACCAACTTCACCTGCATGAAGTTCAGATAATACTTTCTCTACTTCATCTCTTTCCAAACAACGCATGAGAACACTATCAAAATTATTTTGGAATAATATGTCATTTATCAACTGGAAAGCTGCAGATTTTAGTATTAATGCTATTCTCTTTTTTGGGTCAAGATGGAAAGGAGCAGAACCGTGTATTAAATAAAACTTAATATCATCAAACCAAGAATTAGCAACAACTTGTGTATAGCTGATTTGTTTTCTGTCATGCTAGTTTACAATTGAGGAATTGATTTGACTTTCTTGTTCTTTAATTGAATTAGCAACTAGTTTACATAGGCCTTGACCTCTGACAATTTGTGCAGGGGTTATTTCGAGGCCATACTCTTGTAATGATGTCATCCAATTTTCCCATTTTTCACCCAATTCCTTTTGTACTAAAAGTTTCTGACAACGGGATAAGGAACAATGACTTTAGTTATAGATTTCAACAAATATGATCGGAAGTGTTTCACTGCTTTAAAAATAGCATAAGCCTGTTGATCTACAGCTGGGTAGTTAAGCTCCGCTCCTTTGAAAGCTAAGCTCATGAAGGCAATATGTATTTCATTACTTTCAATATTCTTTTGGGTTAACACTGCAGCGTAATATCGGTTGGAGGCGAAAGTGTAAAGAGTGAAATCTTGCGAGAAATCAGGACTCATCAAGGAAGGCACTTCTACTATGGCCTTTTTGATGGAATCAAAGGCTTGATTTTCCTGTGGTCCCCAATGATACTAAACATCCTTTTTAATTAAATTCTGCAATGGCCTTACCATTTCTGAGAAACTTGGGACAAACCTTCTGACAAAGTTAATCTTGCCTAAAAATGACTGCATGACTTTCTTGGAAAAGGGAGGGGAGAGTTTAGCAATATCTTGACTCCTTTCAGGATCGATAATCATTCCATCTTTGGACACTGTGAACCCAAGTAATTTTCCTTTCTCAACTGCAAAGACCAATTTCTTAGTGTTGAGAGATATGCCATACTTGCGGCATCGTTCTAGGACAGCCCTAAGGTGAGACAAATGATCTTTCTTGTTTTTAGAGAAAAAAGTTACATCATCAATATAGACCACCACTGATTGATTTAGGAGACCAAGAAAAGCAATGTCCATTGCTCTTTGGAAAGTGGCCCTGGAATTTAGAAGCCCAAAATGCATCTTC
This sequence comes from Picea mariana, assembly GCA_032191745.1. Classification (NCBI taxonomy): domain Eukaryota; kingdom Viridiplantae; phylum Streptophyta; class Pinopsida; order Pinales; family Pinaceae; genus Picea; species Picea mariana. Next base: position 20,992 of record JASDQU011402887.1, on the reverse strand, counting down.
ATGTAGGCATAAGTGCCCCATGGGGTACGAAAATTGGTTTTGAGTTGATCTGAGGGAGACATTAGGACTTGGTTGTGTTAGCACCTTGTAAATCTACTCGGCTGTCAAACAGATGATAGGGGTAACTGTTTCAACCAGATTTAGAGCTGAGGCACTAGCCTGCCCAACTTAGAGAGGGTTCTCTCGTGTCACTTGATATATCTATGGAAACCGGTGGCTAGATTTGATTTGTTTGGGAGATTTTTAATAGAGTTGCTGGCGAAGAAGAGGGGAACACTATGGGCTATAGAGTCAAAATTTTGAAAGTGAACGAAGACAATGCATAGACTGATAGAACTCTCCAGAGGACAAAGGCTAAATAAGGCGGTGAATCTGAGTTATTCTTGAAATAAAAAGATGTGTAGGAAGATAAACAAGACAAATAACTGCATCAGAGGATTGCTTAAATGAATTCTGAATAAGTTAAGAAGACAATCACATAGTTTAAATTTCTTAGACCAAGAGCGTCGCAGGATGAATTCTGGACCTTTAAACTCTCCAATTTAAACAGAAGAAAATTTAAATGAAATGACAGGCTACAGGAAATACATACGATGAAAGGAAACAAAGCTCATATCACCACCTGTTAGAATCTTTTCATAAATAGTTCCAAATTCTTTTGCATATGTATTCAATTCAGTCCCAGAAAAATTACAATAGAGTCCAGAACCACCAGAATTGTGCCCTTGCACTTCTTCCCCTCCCCTTAATACACTCAGAACCTCTAACACTTATACAATTCGAGTTCCTTCAGTGTGCAACTGGTTACAATAACTGAAATGAAACGTTTCAGCTTCTACAATGATTACAAATGACAGTTTTTCATAAAAAAGTTTCATGATCCCTGCAGATTCCTCTGACGCTCTAGCTCCTTCCTCTGCCACGTTCTCTTTGAAATGTAACTCATACTCTTTCAAATATAATTGCATTTATCGATATTCTCATTAAATATTTGGGAATAATATATTTGAAATAAAAATAATTCCCAAATAATTTTCTATCCTGTATAATGAAATTTCCACAATTTAATTCATGCCCGTGGTTTTTAAAACCAAGTCTTGTTTGCCCAATTCACCATTTCATTGTAAAAAACATTTACTGTTACCATTTCCCTATAGAAAACATTTACTGTGTAATGTTTTTCCAATTTACCGTCTCACTGTGTAAAAACATTTACTGTGTGTTTTTTCCATTTGGTAAAATACCTTCTACCTTCTTCTTTTACTCCTGTATATATTTGGATAAAGAATTATCCAAGTCTTTGTTCACGTGCATCTTCCATTTAATTATTTTCCATGGAAATAAACATTAGTCTCCTTGATTTGTAAAATGTGAATTTCACCTCTGTAAAACAATTTCGCCGTGAGGAGGAATTTATTTTATTGGAAATTCCATAATCTTTATTGAAATGCACTCCTGGAAAAATGCCACACATAAAACATATGATAAATGCTTTCATTTATTATATCGGTCTTGGGCTTAAAGTGGTTTAAATCAAACTTCTCTTACCTCCGATGTGTTCCATGTAAAAGCACGTGTCCACCAAAGAAACCACGGTAGTATTCCCCGGTCTCCCTTCACAAAATTAACCTCCTCGTTACTTCAACCTCCAATATGTATGTGCACCCTCCATCCAACCTTTGACTTTTCCACATTATGAATTGAGATTCATGCCCATGATTTGATGTGATTTCACCAATTAAATATTGGATTAAATATTAATATAAATATAAAAATATTTATATTAATAATAAAAAAACCTATTTTTTCTATTTTCGGAGGATTTTGGGCATATGAGACTTAAAAATATGACTTTGTGGATAGGATAAGGGTGCTTAATGAATATGTTTTATTTTCAATGGGAATATGAAAATAAGGGTAAAAGTGAATGAAGTGATGGAACTAAGGGGTTTAGATAAGAATATAGGCTTGAGATATTTGCTCATTTTTTACTCATGGAGTACAGGACTATTTTGGATTATCAGTTGGGTGAAAGATTTAGGTGATGGGAGCTTGACGGAGCTAGTGATAAAATTTGAAAATCTGAGTGGAAAAATAACACAAGGACAAGCTTCTTTGGAAAAATAAAATGCAAATCAGTAGGTGATAACACCATCAACTTCCGATATCGGGGGTTGGAAAAAATGGTTTTGAGTAGACTGCTTTTCGCCCCGATGTACCTCTGGTGTCACCACGTGTCCATGAACGAAACCATAATGGTTTCCCTGACCCACCTTCGAATAATTATCTTCCGCGCCGCTTCAGTCCCCGATATGTGCCTTAGCCGTTGATCCGGGCTTCTTCAAGATCGGCAGTCTCTCGAGTTATACATTTTGTGCCTCTGCTATATTTGTCTATATGCCACTGGATATATCCTAGTCCCCCAAACTATCATGATTCCACAGTGATATAGAATTTCGCTAAATTTTTGAAATTTGGGTCCTGATCTGAAAATTGTTATGGTGATAACAGGTTGTATCCCGAAAAACTGTCTAACAGAGATAGTCTTTCGGAACCGGAAACATGTTAGAGAATTTGTTCCATTGGAGGAAAGGGATAATTATCTTTGTCTGAATCTCGGTTCAGGTTACAAAAATTAACACAGAGTCGAATTTCACCACTTTTCTTCCTTACATGAACTAGATTAGACACCCATCGTGTCTGTCTCACCAGGAAAATTATCTTTGCATTCAGTAATTTATTTAGTTCTTTCTTGACAGTGGGTTCCAACTTAGGGTGCATCTTTCTCAGCTTCTGCTGAAAAGGTTGAGTCTGGGGTTTCATGGGGATGACATGTTTTATGATATTAGGATCAAATTTTTTCAGGTCATCATATGTCCCGGCAAAAACGTCTTTGAATTATTTAAACAATTTTATAAAAGCAGATCGTTCTTGCTCAAAACATCCTTTTCCCAAATTAATGTTTTGGGGATTTTCTTTAGTCCCTAATTTGTCTGTTTCATAAACTAGAGAAGAGCTATTTGTTTTACAATTTACTAACCCTCTAAACTTATCATGCAAGTCATAAAATATTTCTAGTCTTACCACGGATTTAGGAATAGAGTTTACCAGATCGTATGTCAATTCAGGAGATCTAGGATCTGATATTACCGTGAAGTTGCCGAGATTTTCATCGTGAGTGCCTTCATTGATAATTGCACCTTGTAAAGTGTACTCCGTATGCAAGAAGTTAATGATTTGTTGATCATCATTGAAAACTCTCCAATTGGTGATGTTGTCTGGGATTGATGGCCTGAACAATAATTCAATCGAAAATGCATTCGGAGAAAGACCTTCTGCATGCAAAATTTTAGAAGCAACGTTAGCCAATAGGTTAGCCTCATAATTACTTAGCCTAGGAATGGAATTGATGTTAAATGCTAAAAATTTATGTATCAAACTCCATACCTCAGTTTGGTAACTTCTCAAAATCCATATCCAAAGCTTTCTTAAGCCCTTGTAGGAGTGCTTCGTATTCGGCAGTGTTATTAGTGCATTCAAATTCTAATCGACAGGAAATAAAAGTCTTATTACCTGTGGGGTCGATGAGTACACATCCTGCACCGGCTCCTTCTTTGGATTCGGATCCATCAAAGTACAGTGACCATATCTGAGTTTCGTCAGCAGTTTTTGACACATTTGGCAGAGTTGGTGACTGAGTACAGGTCATGAGTTTTGATTGTTGCCCGAGATCCGTGAAGGGGGAAATTTCGGTCATGAAGTTACCGAAGAAAGTGTTCATTCCCTGCATTTCAAATGAATTAGTGGATGCAGTGAAAGGTTCATTCAGATCATTCAGATCTGTCACGGTATGCTTGAGATAGTGTTCGCGGTTTATCCTGATTTTATTTCATTGTCCATTTTTTGGAAACCACAAATGAGACCAGTCTATGGAAAAGTAACCATGCAGTTGCTAGAACCAGCCCTTGCTTAAAAATAAACCATAGACTTCTGGGATGTCAATAACAATGATATTAATAATTTGGTGAACCTTGGGATTAGAAGATAACCTAACCAAAACATTCTTAAGTTCGTTGATTACCTTAACGTTCATCCAATCGAGCTGAATGATTTTATGACTAGAAGGTTGAAATTCTGCGTTAATTTTTTGGAAAACAAATAAAGGCATCACATTCGACAATGCGCCAGAATCCACCATGCAATTATGTACATTTCTATTAAAAATTTCAAAAGTTAATAAGAAAGGTGGGACATTTTTACGAGTATTAACAGTAGAATTCTGTTGATTTTTAGTCGCTGTCCAATTTTATCTACATTTGATACAGTTTTTTCATTCAGATCCCTTTTATCTAGGGGTTCGTATGTCGTTTTAGTAGCGATCTTATGGGCTATTTTAGAACTAATTTCTGAAGTTTTCTTGATGTTAAGATCGATGTTCTTACTATTTTCTGTCATATTTTGAAGCATTTTCTGCAGAATAAGAGGAAATTTCAAAAGCTCGTAAATAGAAATATTAGCCCGTAATTTGTTTAGATCTTCAATCAAGTCATATTCTAAAACTGGGGCTGCTAAACTCTGTTTTATTTCAGCCTGTTTTGATTGTTTTGAAGGCACGTTATTACTTATTTCGGAAGACGGTTTGCTCTGTGCTTTGCTTCTCGTGTTGTAAGGATGAACAGTTTCAAAGTTTGCTTGAAAGATACTGTTAGAAATATGTCCAAACGTATTGGGAGATGACTCCTCTTCTTCAACTACTTCTTCCTATACTACATCTTCAGAACTTTCAGGAGGGGCAAAGTTATCATGTGCTTCAATAATAGTTTGCAAAATGTATTGTAAGCTTTCAAAATTAAGACCTTCAGGGGTAGGATTTGGTCGGTTGGGGGGAAAAGGTTTTCTAAAAGTAGGTTTAAAACTTCCTTTGCTTGAGGATGCTTCTTCGGCCAATCTCTTCAAGTCTACGACTTGATTCGATAAACTTTGGACAACCTTTTGCAAACTTTCTAAGTCTGGAGTTTCTGGTTGGCTTTTGGCTTGGGCAGGCCTTGCAAGGATTTTGATTTTCTTTTTAGAGGATGAAGTTGTTTCAGCTTCACTATCGAGATTGCCTTTCAAAATTAATATGTCCTTTTCGATTTGGCTTGCCTCCTCGAAGGCTTCCAGTAATATAGACTTTTTAGACCTTTTAACCCAAATTGCTATATTATTATGCAGGGATTTGGTGTAATATGCAGGCATTGAATCTACGGGAATTTGATTCTTTAACGTGAGGAATCTTTGGTTAAAATATTTTACTTTCTCCTTAGGGTTCATTTTTAGGATGGAGAGTTCCATTACCAAGACTTCAGGGGTTTTATCGTCTCCAAACTTCTCTAAGAAATAGGTTTTGAATTTGTCCCAAGAGACAATGGTCTGGGACTGCTGGGAAAAATACCATGTAGAGGCATTTCCCTCAAACGTATAAGGAAAGAGTCTACATACTACATCTTCATTCTCTACACTTTGGATTCTAATGGCCAACATGAATTTCTTTATGTGATCTTCGACAGATTGCTTAGAATACGGATCAAATTTAGGTAACCATTTCTCCGAGTGTTTTGGCAATGGGTGTTGGGGTCCAGGTACATCCACAACATCCTGAACAAGCCATGGTATGGCGAGATTGTTTTGGTTTTCCATGGGTGTAGGTGGTGTCGAAGGCAGAGATGGTTCAGATGAGGAATTGCCTTCATCAGAGGATTCTCCTCCTGAAGAGGATGGAGATGAATGAGGTGGAGAAGGTGGAATACCAGATCCTCCAACTCCAAGAGTAGGGTTATGGTCAGGATCTGTGGTATTATCTCCTAAAGGATCTAAACGTAGACCAGTGCCTTCAAGTTGCTCTTGGATACCTGAGAAATCTAAAGGTTGATTGAGATTCCTAACAGGTTGTTTGATACGGGCCAAATCACTGTGTGTCCTTAAGACTCACTGATGAACAATTTATTGTACATCGGCCCCTTGAGGGTTTGGTGTTACTAGATCAACGGGAATCTCAAGATTTTCGTTCGAGGTAGTTGTTGTTTCAGAAGTAACATTGTTGTCTGAGCGATTACGTGTTACTACAGGGGAGCGAGTGTGTGGGGGTGGAGTTTTGCAACTTCCATGTTCCATCAATTGTACTCAGGCCCTCCTTCTAGTGCCATTTGTTGGCAGGAGAAATTGATCGTCCGTCAACTTGAAGAACGAGTCTGGTCCGGGGTTGTCTAAGTAACCCAAGTCGTTTGGTGTAACTCATTCTGACGGGTTTAATGGATCTGTTAGCCAATCTAAAATCCTAAAAAGAAAATGAAAAGAAAGGAATAACTAACTAATGCTAACAACTATAATATATATATATATATATATATATAT
>JASDQU011402887.1:1362-13833 GCA_032191745.1 Picea mariana | reverse complement strand
AACACATTGCATTTCATTATTCAACTAAAAATCAAAGAGAAATCTTGTCATTCAAATTAAAGAGACGATCACAGTGTCAATATCTAGAGCAGCAAATTATGGACGATATTTATAACATGAGTATCTCAAACATAATATATCATTGAGTCTAAAGCTACAAGACCTATTAATATACTAGGATTAACAAAACATCAATGAAAACACCATTCACAAAAGGCTAAAGCCAAAATGCTTATGCGTTGTTTCATTTAGTCTTGGAACCATTCATCCATCTTCTATTCTAGGCCAAGATGCCTTTCCTTTACAAAACATAGAGTATTTAAAGATTTTTAACCAATATAAACTTCATATCTTCTAAGGTAGGATCATATCTCAAAAGATCAAAACATTACAAATATGGGGGTCTACAGCCACCCATGATCATTTTGTATCTTCAAAATTTATGAAAGCTCTCCCAATTTACAAAATAAACAAAAGGAGATAACTAATAAACTAAGTCGAGCCTGTTCAATCCCATAAGATCGGCATCAGATATACCATGTCCTAAAAAAACAAAATGAGAGCAAGTTCAATATTTTATTAACTAACAATTTCAAAATTTTATATGAAAATTGACTTGGCTACAGAATCTCTTGATTCTGTAGCCAGTCTTATATTTGTAAAAGAAATCCAATTTCAAACGATTTGATTTTCAAAAATAACATGGTTGTAATAAAAACAAATCGTCTTACCATTCAACTACTAACAAAACAAAGATCACGAAATCTCATAATTTATTATGGCCTTCACACTGTCTGCATTCTTTATCACAATGTTGTCGATCTTTTTGAGATGCTTGGCTTGTCTCTGTTCATTTGACTTGAGGTCGCGGTTTTCTATTATTAGAAATTCATTGTGGTTTGTGAGAGCTTTAATCCTTGCTTGTAGAATGGGAATGTCCTTATAGTACTGCTCAATCCAATGCAAGTAGACTTCGCAATGCACAAAAGGAGTAACCTGTTGGTGGAGCGTATAGTTGGATGTAAGAGCATCCACACTACCTATTGTCGGCCCTTGACCTAGATTTATACCAGTAAAACCTTTTCTCTTCTTGATACATGGTGGGATATTGTTAACATAATCGAATGGTTGATTAGGATCCGGTTTGGGACAATTTGGATCTTCCTCTTCAAGAAACCTTTCAATCTCGGAGTCTGAATCCTCATGGATCTCGATCGAATCGATCGAGCTCACATGAGGCTTGGATTGATTACGCAAACTTCTTGAAATGAGTCGTCCAACCCTCTTATTACGAAACCCTAACATCACTTCCTTCCTTTTTTATTGTTTGCGAGGGGGTTTACTGTCGGATTTTACAGTAGGGTTAGGGCCAAAAACAAATTCATGCACAGGGGTTCCAATTAAATCAGATCCGACATTATGTTTCTCAAGTAAAATTTGATTGGGTACTACCTCATGAAGAGGGTTTTTCTTCAAAGGATCTGGCTTTTCATTTGAGAAAATACAATGTTCTTCTATCGGGTGTTTATTCAACATAGTGGTTTCTGTAAGAATATCTGTAACAAAACTGTTTCAAGCTACAAACCCATCCCAATCATCACCTAGGGTTTTCAAACGATGAATCAACGGTATTTTTATTAAACCATGGTGAAAGAGGCTAGAGTCAAGACTCTATTTTTTGTATCTTTTTGACATTTTATATAGACTTCTTAGCAAATAAAATGGAACATTCAAACTGAAGCCTATAAAGTGCATAAGCAATCACATGTGGTAAAGGAAAACCATGCCATAACGGCCCTGATAGGTAATAAATTGTTTTAGAATCGATAACAGACCATGCCACCTAACCTTAAGCAGGGATACCAGAATACCTTTTTCATAGCAGTCAATATATTTGGAAGTCATAAAAAGACTCCAGGGCACTTCGTCAATTTTCGAATTCTTGAACCATTTTTTACCAGTGAGAGGGAGCCCTGTTGCTTCTCTCAAAAAAATCTTCAGTGACCTCCAACTGAACATCACCAACCTTTGCTCTATCTCCATCAAATGTTAGGGAAAATTATTTGTCCACGTGCAGGTTATACCCCTTGAACTTCTCAATAAACATATCCCAACCCTGGCTCTTCAGATCCTTAGTCACATCATCATGAAGCAACAATGTTTCAGACTGTCAATTCATCCTGCCAGCCAAAACAAAGTACAGGATATGATTTCGGTGCATTTAATCCCCACATCATTTAATGGGCATAATCGATTTGCAAAAGTTAGGAATGGATACGTTTTACAATTCAAATGCGAAGCGATTTTTAGTATGATAGTTGATTTGCAAAGGATCCGAATAGATAATATTACAGTCCAAAAGCAAATCAACATAAGTATTATATCGATATTTGATAAGCTCAAAAAGAAAAATCATTCAAGTAAGAGACATGAGGTAGATGTAATCACATTGAACCTTTTGGAAACCAAGCTTTGGATAGGGTTATAATGTGAAATTAAGTTTTAATGCTTGATTCATGCTTAGAGTCATGAATCAAGCATGAAAATGCAGGATAAGAATAAAACAAGAATAATCAAACATATTTTGTATAACCCAATAATCACCCTCAAATAGTTATATTTACAGGATGAGGTGAAGGCAGCTACAGGAAGTGTCATTTGTCATTCAAAATAGCAAAAAACATGTAGGGCTGCCAACACATCCCTGATCTCCCATATGTGGTTCATATTCCTTCGAAAGCTAGCAAATTTATGAAAAAAATTAGTATTATTGTCTCCACTCTTTAACCAGATGGCCCTACTTCTAAGTCTCTACTTCTCTTCCTCTTCCTGTAGGATTTTTCCGCGCTCATCTTCCAAGATTTTTATTTGTAATTCCCTGTCATTGTTACTAATATCCAGTGCTATGTCCATGAACAAGTCATTCAACTGCCTCTCTAATCGGACCATATTTTCCTTCTGCCTTCTTTTATATTCTTTTTCCCATGCTTTTATATGTTTCTTTAAAGACTTTAATTTATTTACAAATATTTTTTGTACATCCCTTTCTTCAAGTAAAGCGGGGTCCTTCCAAACTTCTTTCACTATAGAATTTAATTCTTCTTCTAGTAAACAACTAGCATTAAACTTAAAAGGATACGCAGTCGAGCGTGAGAGGCGATCAAGTCTTAAAAGAACTAGTGCATGGTCCGAAATGTAAGCAAAATCCACCCATGATTTGTATCTACAAACTCCCGCAAGTAGATCTTCTTCAACATAAATGTGATCCAGCCTTTTTTATATGCTCGCAGCTCCCCTCTTGTCATTTATCCACATCGGCACCAAAACATCTGGTGCTACATCTACCAAACCAGAAACATTAAAAATTTCTTTAAAAAAGGTCGACAGGGGATCCAAGTGTGTTGTATCTCCCCACGTTTCCCCAGCATCAACTGTAAAGTTCAAGTCACCTGCCAATATCAAGTTTTGGTGATCCAAGTGACCCCTGCCTGCCACATTTTCCCAGAAATATTTTATGTCCACACAAGGCCCATACACATTAAGCAGCGTAATCGGCATGTTTAGCTCCAGGAAAGTACCTGTTAATAGGATACCACCACAGCACAAGAAAGGGAAAAATTCAAACATATTTGGATTCCAAGTTGCAAGTAAACCCCACAAAGTTCCAACAACACTTACAGCACAGGTAAGCCTGGTGGGTCAAAAAGAATTCAAAAAGGCTCGTGCCTTTATTTCCTCCACCATGGTTTCTTGCAAGAAAATGATGTCTGGTGTAGTCCTCCAAAGAAGTATTCAGAGGGAGGCGGATTTCAGGATGCCCCCCACCCCTCTAACGTTTAAGGAGAGAAAAATCATGGTTTTTCTCTCGCCAGGGATTTCATGCCTCTAAGCACCCCAAATTCTACAATGACAGGTAAGTGTGCTTCCTTAGATGGAAAATCCAATTTCTCTTTCATTTTCCTCGCACTCCGAGATTTTATAGGAGAAATATCTACTCCTAACCCCTTTGACCAAGTATAATCCTTCCCAAACTTCACCCCCTTGGAACCTGACAATACCGAGTCCCCTGTGGAACCCAATCTATGGTAGGTTGTCCTCCCCTGGAAGATAGGTAACTGAACTGGTGAAATAACCTCTCTGTAAGTAGGTACAAGGGTCTTGAGTACCTCCCCAATAGCACTATCCCCCGAATCCAACTCCCTAAAACCCAGAATAATGTAAGTGGCAACAGTGCCCAGTGGGCAGTCTGGATCCCCACGCGACTTATCATGGCCTATCAAGATACCATCCTCCTCTGAGTCGATGTGGTGGTCACTAACTCCCCAAGTGAAAAATATGAGTTTATAAATGTGTAAAAAAATGAATTAACTTACATTTGATTGGTGGAAAGTGTGATATGATCTTGATATGACAATTTTTCATCTTATTTTTGTCGATGCTAGTTTTTTTTTTCATTGCATGTGGGTTTGTCTTGCTCTAGAATCAATGCTCATTTAATGCTCTGAGCACATATTAAATGATTAATAGATGTGGTCTTTGGGATTATAGGCATGCGAAGGTTGATGTGACAATCATATTTCTTGGACCTTGCACATTAGATACCATTGGGATTGCAAACGATTTTAGTTGGATTGGAGCTTAATCAACATGACGCTAGTACGATGCCCTCATTACACCATTGTAGGTTGATTTAATTAGGAACGTCGATGAGAATTAATGGTCTAATGTTGGCAATGGTTACACGTGAGAATGACTTTATCATTGTGCCTCATTCCAACTTTGAGAGTTTTCTTATTTAGACTGAGAAATCGACCCTCTCTGAATGTAATGGTGGAAGAGAATTTTTCTTAACTACTTAGTGGGCCAAATATGAAAACATTTTTTTAATGATTAAGGAGCTTGAAGGTGAACCTTGAGCTCACAAAACTCATCCATTGGAGTTTCACTATCAATTCATGGCATATATCTCTAGAAATACCACGACGAGCTTGAAGGTAACTCTTCGAATTGTGTTTCCAATTTGCATTGTATAAATTAAAAAGGTGAAATTGGTGAAAGGATTTTTGTGTTATAATGTTTTTGAGTGAGAAGTACCTTACCTCCCCTTTCTTTCACAAGTATTTGACCTATCTCAAGTTCATAGCCCCATCAATTTCATTTTTATGGTTGATTTTCTCCAGGGTTAAACTCTAAGGGTAAATGGTCCATTTTTACCCATCACAATTCTCCATTAGTAAAATTGATAATGTGAATAGTGACAGGCAAACCCATTTTGCATGAGCGCTCTGTATAATATGGTTTTGTGGTATCCTTTGCTTAAACCTTTATAAGTTATCTCTATTGAAAAGAGTGGTCGACATTTTCATGCAAGCAACCTTATATGTTCTATAGTAAAAAATTGAGAAAATACTTTGACTTCTTCTCAGGATTTGGAGGGCCATAGAGAATTAATCGTACTTGCAGAAGAAACTAGGTTATCTTAATGGAAGCAGTTATGCAAGTCACTCTTCTCTTCTGCAAAGTCGTTGCAGTATACTTGGAAGCTATTAGCAAGGACCCCCGTAATTCCAAGAAATTGACCCAGTGGAATAAAGGTAACTAAGGTACCTACAATTCTATTTGGCTTTTTAGCTATAAGTAGTTTACCCACTTGTTATTTCTAACAAATCCCTTGATTTTCCGAAGCATAAGACATCTGATGGCCATTAAAAGTTGTGAAGGTGTCGATATTTACAAGACACCTTTTTCCAATGAGCATAGTCTCCCTGAGGAACTGAGGCCTTCTCTCCATCACCATCAATTCTCCTTTGTTTCACATCAAGGAACCCCGTGCCAACAACGATCCATGGGTCATTGTCAATAGCTAGCGATTATTTTGATCTAAACCAAATATTTGCAATTCATTTTTATTTCTTATTTCAAACATAATTATATTACTTCTTACTAGATTATGAGCACTAACATGCTATAAGGAACGTATCAACGTGTGCCATCATCCCACTTAAGCTAATTATAAGTTGCTCCTACTTTCCTAATGTATGATATTTCCTATCAGTGTCTTTCAAGGTTATATTGGGAAGTCGTATCCTCATTATGGTCTTAGCATACATATGTGGAGAGGAAATCAATGCCTATCTTCCATGTGCATAAATTTCTTATATCTTACACTTCTTATCATTAAGACCATTTTATGAATTTTGAGATTTTCTGGTCCAAATATTAATTCGCATGGTATGGATTTTAGGGATTAATCATCCATAAATGCAATAATCAATTTTTTTCATTAATTATTTTTTTAGAAAAACAACTTATTCACACTTCTTAACTCAACATTAGTTCTTATAGAAGAAATATAAACCGAGATGACACTATTTCTTTCGAGTTAATCATTTCATTATATTACCATTCCTTCTTCCACTCTTGAGAGGCGACATCCTTGGAGAAAGTTCCACCAAATAACCTTTTACTAATTTTCATGAAGAAGTCATCATTTAGCTTGCATGACATTAACTATTCACAGTTCAAGCAATCACCATGAATCTATCATATATCTTTATCAATTTAATCGTATCAACACTAATTTGTTATTTTCACATTACATTATTTTTTTTAACAAAAATGGTTGAAGATTTATATTAAAAAAGATTTTGTGTTGAAGCACATTACATAGAGGCAAAAATATGGTAGTTCTTTGGACTGTGACCAGAGAGTATTATGATAAGATTGTTGCAATCTGATGGAGGACTTAAAAATGGTCCAGAAATAATTGTTGATCTTCCATGTAAAAATGGATACATATGAAGACAAAATGAACAAAAATTTGTTGACCATCTATAGAAACCTAGTTAAAAATTGTGAGATGATTCTGCATCTTCCTGGACATTTGCTTGAATTGTTGCTGGAGGTGGAATTTTGTCTTCTGGGTTGTGCATTGCTGGAGCCGACGTTGGGTCTTGAGGAGCTTGATTTTTTTCATTGGCATCTTTTGAATGGAAGGTTGAAGGAAACCTTGAATCAATTGATTCAAATGAATTTGCAGGGTGTTGAGGATGACCGAGGGGATTTCCCAATTGTTGACTAAGCAGTTTTATATTCCTAATGTTTTTGTTAACCCCGTGAACAACAATTGCAAGCTCTTGGTTATTCCTATGTTGTTGTGACTGCAACTGGTTCTGAAGATTTGCGATATGACGCTAGAGTTCCTGATTTTCTGTTTGGACTTCCCAGAGTTGTGAATCCATTCTTTCCCATGAGTTTCTTACTACAACTCTCAAATCCCAAATTTCGTCTCGAAGCTCCTCGCTAAAGCAGGAAGGATGAGAACAAGGGGCTCTAGATTTCCTCCACATAATGAAAAGGGGACAAAGAAGCACAAAATCATAAAACTCTTTGTTGAAATGAGAATGTGTCTATGAGGTAAGATTGTGCCTAATCCACATATACGGTGAGGAGTTACCATTTGCACACTTGAGGAGATGAGTGATATGGGTTTCCCACGGGCCAGGATGCTCGTCCGAAAAGGAAAACATAGACGATGATGCCATGGCAGTGGGAGAGAGAATTAGGGAGTACTGGGGGGTTGTGGATCATACGTGCAGAAGATAAGTAGTGAATTGATGAGGCATGTGAGAGAGAAGGGGAGGTACAAATAGGGAGCCACAAGGTCAAAGGAGGAACCGTGCGTCAATAATCATGGAGTTCCAGATGCCCAGAGCACAAATATGGTGGGGCTCGGAGAAGAGAGATAGAGTGGTGGAGGGAAGGAGATAAGTTGGAAGGGAAGAGGTGAGAATGGCAGAGCTACTATGAGGAGAAAGATCCAGGTGAATATGGGGAAATCGCCACATTTTGAGGTTCTTAAGGGATCCATGAATGAGATTCAATTTGGTTGATGAGGAGTTGGCTATGTTCCATGTTTTTTGTTGATTTTTCTAGTTGGTCGGCTACCTGATTTTGGGAGCGAAGAATATGAAAGAATTTTATCTTGCTAAATTGAGATTTCAGGGTTTTTATCTGAGAATGGAGACCGTTGGGAGATTGATTTGTGGATTTTTTAATGCCAAGTATTTCCTTAAGAATTAGTTCAGAGTCTCCAAGAACAATTAGTTCATGAAGATTTATGGATCTTGCAATTTGTAGCCCCATGTAAACTGCTAGGCTTTCTACTTTATTATTGGTGGTGTTTCCAAGCCCCCAAGAGTAGTCCAAGATATTTTTTCCATCAGAGTCTATGATGAATCCCCCCACACCTGCCGCCCCTGGGTTTCCTGTAGAAGCTCCATCGAAGAAAAGAATAGGAGAGGATTGTTGTCATTTCCAATCAAGGAATTCAAGATCCCTGAATCGTAATTACCATTTTTGCCTCTTGGTAGCTTTGTTTTGTGAAGGGAATTGTCTTGGATAGTTTGGACCCAAAATGTTAGATATCCAATCTTCTTCGTTTGGTTCTAAGAAACCTGGTGGATCAAGCTTAACTGATTTGGAAGAGAATAATTCAGAGATTAAGACACAAGTTTTAGCAAATATGCATTGCGGGGGAAGAAGATTCTCAGGAAGATGGTATGGCTTCTTGCTATCCAAATTTCCCAACAAACAAATTTGGGAATTTGTCTCCATAAGAGGGAGAAGAGTTTTTTTGTTTTTGAAGATGCCAACATATCTCTGTTTCCAATAAATGAACAAATCATTCCAATTCTCTAGTGGAAGGGGTTGAGAGGAGAAAGGGACATAGAGAAGATTCCAAATTTGGGAAGAGAAAGAACATTCCAAGAAAAGATGGGAGATGGCTTTTGGGGCTGCGAGACAAAGGGGGCATCATGAAGGACCCATTATTCCTCATTTTTGCAAGTTCTCTGTAGTTAGGATTTTTCCATGAACCATCAACCAACAGAAAATATTAACTTTAGGAAGAGAAGGACCAAACCAAATATCTTTCCATATTTTGGAGGTTGGAGGCCCTTGAATGGAGGATTGAAGGAGAGAGTAACCTGCTTTAACTGTGTAACTACAAGGGCCCCAACTGCGACAGTCATATTTATGTGAATTAAGGGGAGCACAACCTACAAACATATTGAAGAAGAGGAAAGCCAAAGGGCGAAGGTGAGCAGGGGTATCCAATGATTTCCAATTGATCCAATCACCATCAGAGGCCCAGGTGCATAAGTCTTTGAGAAAGAGAATACCTTTGGAGTAGCACTAGTCTTTCAAGGGGCAAAGGGAGTCTTGTCTTCCTAATGGTTCTAGATCCAAAATACGATCTGTCCAAATACTTATCTGAGATCCATTTCCCAAAGCCCGGGAGAGATTAGGTTTGATGAGTTGCGTAGAGTGTTTCAGGAGACACCAAATTAGGGAGTCGGGGAGCTAGGGAGGGGAGAAATCCAAGAAACACAATCTTGAGGAGTTGACATATTTAGTAACAAGAGTATACTTCCACCATTATGAAGGGCCTGATATTATACGTTGGGCAAGTTTTTCTCCTAGAGAGATGAGTTCATTAGACTTGGATATTTGATATCAAGGCCTCCTTTATTGAAAGATTGAAAAACATGTTTTTGTTTGAGAAGATGGAATTTCTTTGTGTTAGTTTTCCCCCATCCCAAAGGAAGCTTCGGAGGGCTCTAGAGATTTTTTCAAGGGTGCCTTTGGGGGCAAGTAGATTGGAGCACTAAAATATGGATAGAGAGGAAAGAACAGACTTGAGGAGCACCATTTTTCCTGCTGGGTTAAGCCAACATCCCCTCAATATTTGGATCCTTGAGAGAATTTTGTCAATAATGTCCTGCCAAGCAATAGAACCATAAGAATTTAGGAAAATAGGCATGCTTAGATATTTGAAATGGGTCCAAGTAGTGATGATGAGGAATCTGAAGATTCTATAGATATGGTCTTTCATATGTCTTGGAACATTCCATCCTTAGATATTATATTTGGTTGAGCTCATTTTACCTCCATAAATAGAGAGAAAGGATTCTACGACTTTCTGAAAACATTTGGAGATGATTGATCTAGCCTCCCCCAATAGAAGAGTGTCATCTGCAAATTAAGAATGATTTAATTCCTTGACCCCCCTCGCAATTAGTAACCCCAGAAGCCTGTCGATCCTTCTTTCATCTTCCAATTTTTTAATGAGGGAATCAACTAAAAGGATATTAAGGAAGGGGGAGAGAGGACAACCTTTTCTGAGGCCTCTGTTATCTTTGAAGAAAAGGGAGGGATGACCATTTATCAAGGGGGTTATCCAGGGAGAACCAATGTAGCCTTGATCTAGTTGATAAAAGTATCAGAGAAACCATAGGCTTTTAGGACTGAGAATAGAAAGGAGTGCTTGACACGGTCAAAGGAATTCACCATGTTAGTTTTATAACCATTCCTGGGTCTTTTCTTTTCATACTGGAATGGATTGCTTCCTGAACTAGAATTATATTATCTGTAATTTGCTTGTTTTTTGGGAAGCCTCCCTGATTTTCAGTAATGAGCTTGGAGAGCAAAGGTTTTAAATGGTTTGTTATGATTTTTGTGAGGATTTTGTAAGAATAATTGCATAGGGAAATAGGGAGAAAGAGGGAGAAGTTAGAGGGATTTGATTCTTTGGGAATGAGGGATAAGAAGGTTGAGTTTGTGGCACCACCCAATTTCTGTTTTTGTAAAATATAGTTCAATATTTTATCGAGGTCTCACTTTATGATGGCCCAAAAGAAGCGATAGAATATGATTGAGAAACCATCAGGCCAAGGGGCTTTATTTGGTTCCATATCCCACACTGCTTTGATGATTTCCTCTTCAGATATCCCCTTAACTAACTGAGTGTTGACATGTTCAGAGATGAGGTTTGGGATATTGTCGATAAATACTTGTGTGTCTTCATCCGATCCTACTTTGATTGGCTATTGATAAAGATATTCAAAGTGTTGAGAAGTTTCTTCCTTAACTTGTTCAAAGGTATCAAGGCGTTTCCTAGAGTTTGAAAGGATACTTGTAACTATATTTTTTTCCTCCTGTTTTGAGCTTGTTTGTGGAAGAAGGAAGTATTTGAGTCCCCTGCTTTTAACCATAGACTTCTCAACTTCAATATAAAATGTTCTTCTTCTCTGCGCAAAGAGTAGTTAAGTTGTTGATAAGCTTATTTTTCTTGAATCAGAAGCATTTCAGTGACTTATTCTTATTCTAATATTTGTTGGATACTTGATAGGGTTTCAGCCGTCTCAAGTCTTTCTTGATGCGAAGGAATGTAGGAGGATTTCACCCAATATTTGAGAGATAGTTTTGTTGCCTTTAGCTTGTTTTCCCATATGTAGTTGGGAGACCCAGAGAAGGGGAGGACCACACTTGTTGAATGAGAGGAGGAACAACATGATTATCAATCCAAAGGGGGTTAAAATGGAAAGGAAGGGGGGCAAATTTCTGAGGATTACTAAAGATCAAAGAGATAGGCTTGTGGTTGGAGATGGCTGAAGGAAGAATGTGGGAGGATATTTCTAGGGGGAAGAAAAGGAAATTGCTACTAATAATAAAGTGATATAGTCGATATGCTATATGACAGAGACCAGAGCACCTATTGTTCCAAGTATATTTCTCTTTGGAGGGTTTAACATCTTGAAGATCCCAATCCAAGATGAGATCAGAATTTTTTTTCAGAGAAGGGATCTCTGACTTTACTACCTCCTTTTTTCTCATCTGAGTTAAGGTGAGTGGTGAAATCACCTTTGATTATGCAAGAAGGAAGATCTATAGAATTTTTTAGCACGGAAAGAGAGTTCCAGCAGGAAGCTTTATCCGCATAGATATTAGGCATATAGACATTGATGACTGGAATAATATTGTTGGAATCTCTATTTTTAAGAACTATGAGAAGCCAGTATTGAGTATTTAGAGTTACCTCAAGATTCTAGATATGTTCATCCCAGAGAGTAGAAATTCCATCGGAGGCACCCTGAGAGCTTACAACCACTCCACCACATTTTTTGAAGACTTTTTTTTCTTGTTTCTAGCACAATTGACTCCTCCATTTTTGTCTGCTGGAGGAGAATTACAGAGGGTTTGGCTAAGATTCTGATATATTTTAGGGCTTCACCTTTGGATCTGCTACCAAATCCCTTGCAATTTAAGGAGAGGAAATTCATTGATGGGGGGGGGAAGAGGCCCAACTCATGTGGACTGGGAGATTTGTACCTTTATTTCCTCATTTGTGGCTTGAGATGTACATTGAGCTTTCTATGGATTGTTGTTTAAATTGGACCTTCTCTTTTGACGTCGCTTCTTCTCTGACTTCTTTGTTATATCTGTGCCGATACTTTATGGGTTTTTCCAAATGGATTTCCCCTTCATCCATTTCTTGATTTTCTTGCGATTTTGAAGGGGAGATCTCATGGGGTGTAATTTCTTCGGGTTCTTGCGGGTCCTCTTCTTGATTGACTTCATGGAAGATTTCCTCTTCACCTGAATCTTAGAAAATTCTTTCTAGATCTGAGG
>JASDQU011402886.1:38371-51703 GCA_032191745.1 Picea mariana | reverse complement strand
CTTTCCTCCTTCAATTATCATTTCCTCCAATCATGCTCATCTATAAAAGTTAGGAATGATGTATCAAATATGAAAGCATCTAATATTGATTGATTTCGTAGACATCACATTGATCAATGCTTTTATGTTATCAATGATGTAGTTTGACATATAGATCAATGTCTTTAGGATATCAATTGATTTATATGCACATAATAAATGATGTCGTGAAGATCACAAATCTGTCATAATTTAATACCTCTCGAGGAATTATCTATGTGTTGATTGACATTTTTTATGTTCAATATAATTGTGCTTAACAATATAGACTTTGATATCGATCACAATAATGTAATTTTCAATATCATGTTGAATTAGGCATTATCCATGTGTCTAGCAATATATTTTATTTTCAATATTATAACAAACAAAATAGTTTATGGTATCAATTGATAATAAGAGTGGAAAACATTCCAATCACTTCCCGGTTAATTTATTAAGCAGCTAAAAAGTTTTGCATTTAATTATCAATCTAGGATCGTATAGAACTTATGAACTGTCATGCACCGTATATGCAAGTATGATGTTGTAATTGTTGATGAGTTGTAGTACTTATCAATGAATGTCATAAGGCAATATATAAAGATGCTTTATCAAGTCACCAAATTAAACCACACCACTTTTGCAATCAAATCCACACTTGCAGGAATAGAAACACACTTTTGCAGGAAAGTAAATGTCACACTTGCATGAAAGTAAATATCACTCTTGCAGGAAAGTAAATGTCACACTTGTACGAAAGTAAATCACACAGGTATCATGTCAGACAATTGCCTTAGGTCGATGGACAATTGGTATGGATTGTTGGTTTCATTGATGTCAACCATTGGAGAGTGATATTGTATATAGATGTCAACCCTTGGAGAAAGTCCAATAGTGAATTCCGGTAGCACAAAGTTTTGGGTAATGGACCCAAGGTTGTTTCATGTATAATGGTATGATTTTTAATATATTTTAAGGTAAGACTATTCTATATGGATAGTACATGTCATTCCATTTCCAGTGGTATGTCGAACGTCACATAACTCCTCACGGTTAGAGAGTTATGGCCATGAGAAGTTGGAGAACCCAGGTTTGGGTAATGGACCCAAGTTTGTTTGATGGATAATGGTGTGAGTTTTGATATATTTGCAGGAAAGACTATTCTATATGGATATTACATGTAATGTCATTTCCAGTGGTATGTGGAACGTCACATAACTCCTCACGGTTAGAGAGTTATGGCCATGTGAAATTGGAGAACCCTCATGAGTCCTCTAGAAGCCCCAAAAGGTCAAAGTAGTCAAAGTGGTTTAAGAGATTTTAGAAGGTAAATAATAAAATGAAGTGATGAGTGTAATACAAGTCAAAGTGAATACAAAAGGAATTATTTAAATAATAAAGTTAATGGAGAAATTACTAAGTTACAAGTGGTTAGAAGTGGGTGAGCCTTAAAATAAGGAAAGTGATTTAAGATGGTTAGAAGGTAACCCCTTGAGGTAAAGTGAAGTGATGAGTGTACTATAAGTCAAAGTGCATACAAAATAAAATTATTTAAATAATAAATTTAATGGATAAATTACTAATTGGACAAGTGGTTAGAAGTTGGTTAACCCTAAAATAAGGAAAGTGGGTTAAGATGGTTAAAAAGTAACCCCTTGAGGAAGCTAGATGAAAGTATAAATAAGAGGCAAGGCTCTCTCATTTTAATCACACTTGAGCATATTGAATATCTACATGTGACTGATGCAACCAAAGAATATCTAAGCCGAATTTCAGAGAGAAGGTGAAGTAAAGAAGGTCGAAATTCAAGGGAGGACAAATTCTTTTGATGATGCTTTCTAAGATCCATACAACAAATATTTTGTGCGGGGCACACTCTACAAGTTCACTTTCTAGAATAAGCCAGAATTCAACAAGGTATGCCATTTTTTCTATAACTCCTTTTCTGAGAGGTTTCAAGTAGTGACACCTGGAGGAATTGCATAAAACACATTGAAGAACATTGTGTACTATTTTCATATCTTAATTCATTGCAGGTACATAGTTATGNACAGAGTTATAAATCAGATTTGGATGATGAAATTGATGAGGGCTTTTGGTTGAGGTACATGTTGGGTACATGGTTGAGACAAGTAGTTGATGAGTTGGCACATACATGAGGTGTATAGTTGATGATGTTGGTACATCTTGATGAGTCATAGTTGATGAGTAGTTGATATATGATTCATACATACTTGGTACATGGTTGGAGGCACTTGTTAGTAGTATTGTTGACACATGGTTTATGGATGATGTAGCATACTTGTATTGGTATATTATTAGAAGCACATATTGATATTGGTGATGATTATGAGTTGTTTTGTTATGCTTGGTTGATTCACATATTTGAGAGTTGTCTTGGTGATTGATCTTGGTGAGTAGATCTAATTTGGTTGATAAGATTGATGAGACAGATAGTTGTGATAGATTGTTTGGACAGGTTGTTGTGACATGTTATTTGTACAGGTTTGGTGCATGGTTGATGCACTTGTTCATATTACAGGTTGAGGTACAGATTGGTGCATGGTTGATGCACTTATTTAAAGTACAAGTTGATTACAGGTTTATGCATGGTTCAGGTTATTGGTACAGGTTGTTTGGTACAGGTTGATTGGTACAGGTTTACAGCAGTATATCTCACAGTGATAGTGTGACAGTGGTTCCATCATTCTACTTCTACGTCAGGGTGGTTAGATGGGGAAAGGATAGGTGGTTATAGCCACCTTCCGGTTGTATCCGTAGAACATAGCGGGTTGTAGCCTCCCTCTGGTTGTAGCTAGAGAATTGGGGAGTTGGATATTCCCTCAAGTTGTAGCCTAAGAAACTAGGGGGTTGGAGCCTCCTTCCAGTTGTAGCTAGAAAACAAAGGAAGTTGGTGCTTCCCATGAATGTAATTCTTCAAGACATATAAAAAAAAGTATTATGTGGTTTTCTCCCGCTTTGGGTTTCCACATAAAAACATTGATGTACTGTGTATGTGTATGATTGCTCATTTGTTCATGTTTATTTACTCTGCAATTATTGGATGATAATTCTACAATGATATAAAGCATGCATTATATGGTTAAAAAGGATTAAATTGCTATATTATTGATTCACCTCCCCTCTCAGTAATCCAACATATCAAAGTGACTTGTTCAAGTATTAAAATGATCTTGATTAATGTGACAGACATATGCTAGCTCATGTACTGAAATGCGTCAAACCTCAAGTTATAGAAATCAAACCACATTGTGTCGTGAACAGATGTTGTAAACAAATGAAATAAACTAACCCGAACTACAAACAAAACAATTGCTAGCCAGAAAGAAAAATGTTGTAATGTGAGTGCAAAGTTGCAGCAAAACAAATGTTAGAGTTTCAGCAAAGCGCTAAACAGAGGAATTACTAGAAATAAAAGAAATGCATAAGAGATGCTACAACTACACATTCATTTGTCAGAAAACAGGGTTATGCAATGTTAGTGATGAAAAATATCAGAGTTACAACAAAGTGTTAAATAGAAGAATTGTTGGAAATAAAGAAGTTCAATTACAACTACTTCTATAAAATACAAAAAATATAGACAGTAACAAGCTAAGGAGGGGCCCTACCTCCTTAGATAAGGTACTGGCTCAGAAACGCAGTAAGGTGCTAAATTCTCAACACACTATCACTTGGACAAGAATAAAGTGAAACTTATATTGCAAAAAAATGCACAGATCAATACAACAATGGATTTCCTATTCACTAACTTTGTTTTGCCTCCCTTTTCCCTCCCTCGAATCAGAAAGAGCAGGGGTCTTTGAACATAATAGTTTCTTTCTAAATTAATGAAAGGAATTGATGGACAGCCATGAGAACTAGACTATTCCATCTCGTTACATCATTTTCTCCAAAAGATAGAAAAATCGGGCATCATCTAACTTAATCAGTTGTATGACAAGTGGCAACTAAGTCATTCATTCCTTTCTAGGCACCCAATTGCCTTTGTCATTTTCATGCGTGAAGGAGTTGGTAGTTTGATTGCATGGTCGATCCATGGATGACAGCTTGTGCGGTTGATTATTGCATTGTTACAACAGGCACAAAGTTACAACACCCGTCTCAGAGTTGCGACAACAGTCCTATAGTGAGAGTTGCAACACGAAGAGGCAAGAGTCACAACAACAATGAGAGTTGCAACAATTGTCGTGTAGTGAGAGTCACAACAATGGTGAAGCAAGAATTGCAGCAACGGTGAGAGTCGCAACAATGGTGAAGCAAGAGTTGCAGCAACGGTGAGAGTCACAATAACCCAGAGTTGTAGCAACTACGCTCAAGCAAAGAGTTGCAGCAACTCATACTCAGGAGTTGCAACTCCTATGTTCAGAAAGTACATGTGCATCTTTATTTCCTGTAAACCATTGTTAGCACAAAAAGGTGACAATCTCCTGAAAATGCATAAGAATGAGTATTGAAATGGAATGTTAAGAGGATAATTATACCTTGACCAAAAATGCATCGTTGTGAATGAAAAGGGTATTAAGATGGAATGGAAATGGGAAAAGGGTGTACAAAAAGGTATTGGAAGGGTGCTACAAAGATGTCAATTTGAGCACTTGTCATCTCCCCCCAGCCGAATACGTTGCATGTCCCTATGCAACCAAACAATTATTTTGAGTTTGAGAAGGTGAGACTCCCTTGGAGGTTGTTGGGGCCATAATCAATTTTCCCTGCCTCAGGATTAGCAGCTTCTTCCTTCTCTTGGTA
Organism: Picea mariana; assembly: GCA_032191745.1. Lineage (NCBI taxonomy): Eukaryota > Viridiplantae > Streptophyta > Pinopsida > Pinales > Pinaceae > Picea > Picea mariana. The sequence goes on along the minus strand of JASDQU011402886.1, from coordinate 46,912 downwards.
GACTTCTAGAATTGCAACAAGGCCTTCTCCTAAACTTCCCCTACTGGCTCTTGTGTAACATCAAGGTCCTTCTCTTGCGCTTTCATTGTTTCTTTATCTTGTGCCTCCCCTGTTGGTTCTAGTGTACCAGCAAGGTGAATTTACCGTGTTGGTTCTTGTGTGATATCAAGATGGCTTTCCTCTCCTAGTTCTTATGTGATAGCAGGGTGACTTTCCTCTGCTGGTTCTTGTGTAACAACAGGGTGACTTTCCTCTATTGGTTCTGCAACAATGGATCCCACTGCCTGGGAAAGGTAGTCTAACCTATCTAGATGCCTTTCCTTTTTTAGTTCATCTTCCATCAATTGGGAAGTGGTTTGAAACTTCTTGTTCTTCTTCTCAAGTGTCCTATTCTTTTTTAAAAGTGATACATATAAAGGTGCAAGCAAAGGGGTACTTACTATTTTAGATTTCATGATCTTGGTTGTCTTCTCCAACTCTAGGGCAACAGTGACCTCATTTTCTTTCGGAGTTGCAACTTCTTCTTCGTCTAGGTATACCTACAGAATTGCAGCTTCTTCTTCATCTAGGTATACCTCCATAATTGTAGCAAGGTGTTATCCTAAAGTTTCCCTTGTTGGTTCTTGTGTTTTAGCAAGATTTTATGTCTTGGTCTCCTCATTAAGCGTAGGCCTGACACAACTTTGACCATCCCTCATCATTCTTGTTGGTTGATGTGTATCAGTAGGGTGTCATTCCCCTGTTGGTTCTTGTGTGACAACATGGTCTTCCTCGTGTGATGCAACTGCTCCTTCATCATGTTCCTCCCCTACTAGTTCTTATGTAGTAGCAGGGGTTTTCCTTTTCCAAGTTGCAACACTAAAAGTGTATCTTTCCCTCTTATTCCTTCGAGTAGGAACATATGTCATCCTTTTCCTCCCCTACTAGTTCTTATGTAGTAGTAGGGGTTTTCCTTTTCCAAGTTGCAGCACTGAAATTGTATCTTTCCCTCTTCTTTCGTCAGGTAGGAACATATGTTATCCTTTTCTTAGTCTTCTTCAATCTTATAGTTGCGGGTTTTCTCCCTGTTACCTCTATATTACTCTCATGGTTGCCTTCATCTTGCTAAGGAGTTATAGGAAAACCCTCGGGGGTTTCTTCTTCAATTATATTGTTAGGGTATTATGTGGCTATCGCTCCATCTCCAGAAGCTGTAGAAACCTCGGTCTCTAGAGTTGCAACAAACATGGCCTCTGAAGTTGTAGCTTCATTGTATCGCGGTGAAGTTGTGGCAACTATGACTTCTACGGACGGGGTTACAACAATTGTTGGTACTCTTCCCACTTCACTCCATACCCTACCCTCCTTGTGCATCACGTGCTTAACCAATAATTTTATGAGCTCATGGTGTGAGAGGGATTCCCTAGGTCGGACATATTTTTGCATGAGTGTGGTCACTCTCTACAGCGTCCTCCAGAGGAAAAATGGCATATTAATTAGCCCGTCATGTTGCAGGTGGTCTAGAAAGCGAATATGTTGTAGATATAGAAACCTGTAGTGGCATTCACAAGTGATGTACTACTACACTACCATAGCAACATCTTGCCATGGATTCAGTAGTGAGGTTTTGTCAAACCTCATTCCTTTCTTGACCAAGGATTCTTCTTGCTCGAGGAACCGCTCCAAGATCTCATGCATTGGTCTCCATCAACAATACCAGCACTCCCCTTTCTAAGCAAGCCCAGTTACCTCATTTATCACCTCCTTTGTCACCCGTAGCATTGTTCCTGCCACTTTGGTCATGATTTCTCTGAAATTCATGGAAAATTTGAGTGCCACATCAACATCATACCCTTGTAGCTGGCGTAAGTACTCCATCTATCCTCCTTGTTGAAAAAATTCTTTGAGATTATCATATGCCTCCAAAAGTAGTGTCTTTGTAGGTTCCTTGTGTTGGGGTACATTCCCAGCTACATACTTAGTGACATACTTATTTTTCCATTTTTCCTACTATTTAGGAGGAACGTTATTTATAACATGTCTATTTATAGTAGGTCTATTTTTAGTCGATGGATTCCTATATGTAATACCATGGGAAAATACCATGGTTTCCAAAACCATGGGCTCATAAACCACCACCATGGGCTCATAAACCACCATTAGGCAAATTCCTATTTTTTAGCTACCATTAGGCCAATGCCTATTTTTTAGCCACCATTAGGCAAATTCCTATTTTTAGGAGATAATTCATATTTCCTTAATTTTAGCAGATAATTCCTATCTCCTTAATTTTAGGAGATATTTCCTATTTCATGGCTATAGAGTGCATTTTAGTAAGAATATTATCCTCTTAGGGAAGTGCGCATTACCCATCTAATACTTGGAGTTAACTCACTTCACTTATTTAGTGACTTTCCATAATTAGCAAATTCTCACTCCATAATTAGTTAATTGTTGCTATTGGGAGAAGTCACTTTTTTACTTGAGCATGCACATGGAAATCCCAACCTAGTGTGCATTACTCCTCATGTGGAGAGTCCTATATATTGTAGTCATTATCAAGGATTAATACATTGTGTTTGAGTTGGTTTCTTAGTCTCTTATGTGTGAAGATTGATTCTATTTTTCTCTCTCTTCTCTCTCTTTTGCAATTAACTAGTGTAGTATTTCCTTTTCACAATTAGGTCTTTGATTGTGGTTTAATCCTACACCCTATCATTCAATGAACCCCACATTCTTCCCACTCAAAGCTCATGCAAACTGCGGTTCAAAAATGAAATGAACAGTCCAGAGGGTGGATATTTCAAACTATGGAAGGGAATGATTGTATGATGGAGTAATTATGTCATAGTTTGGGCAATTATGAGTGTATGATGGGGCGGTGACCGATGCAATCAGGTCTTGAAATGTCAATCAATAACTATTCATTACACAGTTCGGGAGATGTACCTTATGAATTCCCATACGTGGTTTTGATGGACTGCACCTTTGTCACATCGACGTATTGGCCCCACGAGACATCTAGGATCCTCATTAGCATCGAGAGTTTCATCACCAGCCCAAAGTTGTAGCAATGTTTAGAGTTGCAGCAATGTCTAGAGTTGCAACAATGTTCAAAGTTGCAACAACAGTGCTAAGAGTTTCAGCAATGTTCGAAGTTGCAACAACAATGCTTGCCAAAATTGTAGCTGGATATGGTGTCACAACAAGAATTGTCTTTACCCAAATTGATTGTTGGTACTTTGACAGTGGAGTTGCAACATCGACACTCAAAGTTGCAAAATGGAGTTGTAGAAACAGCATTCTCCTCCCTTGCATATCCTGAAAAGACTTTATTAGTAAAAAAAACTTATGACCAGAAGGATCCCGACATAACCATCACAAAACCATAAAGTACCCTTCTCTTTCTTTTTATTTTTTTTTTCTTTTTTTATTTTAACATGTCATGCGCCAGCATAAGTTGATTTTCACAAAACATACCCCCAGGTATGACCCTAAGGGTTTTCATACATTGGTTTTTACTATCATCTTCATTTTTTTCTTTTTCTTTTTTTTTAACAGGAATGAATCATTCAGTAGGGGTTCCCCCTTTGTTAACAATCTCCAAGTCATTGTCGATCCATCCATTGGTGATCCTCCTAAAAAAGGCTTCATTGGATAGGGGTATGTGATATAATCAAATTATGTGCCCAAATTCCATCAAAGGAGTTCTCTCTTCATCAATGTTGTGAAGTTTGATGGCTTTGTTGTTATATACACTATCAATCTCATAAGACCCAAGCCATTGAGTGTGGAACTTCCCTCTGAAATCCTTGAACTTGGATTCAAATAAAAAGGCCCAATATCCAACTTCAAAATTCTTCTTTTTGATGAACTTGCAGTGCCACCGAGCTCTTTGATGTTGTATTACTACTGTGTGGTGCAAGGCAACCTAACAAAGTTCATCCAGTTCATTGATCTGGAGGAGTCTCTGATTCTGAACTTCAGATAAGTCCATTCCACGTTGTACAATTGTTCTAAGTGTATGGATCTTTGTTTCAACTAACAATAGTACTCTCTTTCCATACACCAATTCATATTGGGTGCATCTAGTAGTAGTCCTCCATTTTGTTCAGTATGCCCATAGAGCTTCAAGGAGTCTGTCAGCCCAGTCATTGAGGTGTAATCTGACAATCTTGGTGATGATAGCCTTAAAAATTTTGTTGGTCCCTTCTAATTTTTCATTGGCCTGTGGGTGATATGGTGTAGTAACCCTATGTTTTATCTTATATATGTTCATAAAGTCTTTAATGAGCCTTGAAGTGAATTGAGTCCCTCCGTTAGTAACTATTTCCCAAGGTATCCCGAACCTAGTGAATATTTCTTCATGAAGAAATATCACTATTGCTTGCTATGTCATGACCGGGAGTGCCTTGGCTTCCACCCACTTTGTGATATAATTCGTGCATACTAGGATGTAGGAGTTATGGTAGGAAGGAAGATTGATTGGTAACACAAAATCTAAGGCCCATTTATCAAAGGGTTCCAATACCAACTATGGCTGTAATGACATCTCGTTTGATTGCACCGGTCTTCCCATGTGCTATGTTATTGCACCAATCTTCCCATGCATTGTGTTATGATCATTTCCCATGGGACCTCTACAAAACAATTAACCCTATATCCTCCCACCAAACCCAGCATAGCTTTTGAAACACCATTGTGGGCCAACAAAGAAGATAGTGATGAAGAAGGAGAAGCTCATATAGGGCTAAATGTATATGATATGACCCCAAGGGGTGGCATATATGGGGATAAATGTACATGTAATGTGCAAATATATGTGTAACAGGGTCGGCCTAATAGTAAAGGGGCTTCATGTGTAGTGTGTGAATAGGTATATATAGAGATCATGTATTCATTACTGTGACATGTGAATTGTGATGTATAAATGTATTTGACTATGTGGAGGAGGTTCTCCTATTCTTTAAGGAGTTATTGTATGACTTATTTATCTTGGAGTTGTGCTCCACACTAACATTTTGTACATGGTGTGTACTTTTGATCTGTTATGCTTAAAATATGGGGCTAAATGGTATGTACACGGTGTATACTTTTGATTTGTTATGCTTAAAATATGCCTAAATGTAGATGATATGACCCCAGGGAGGGCATGTATGGGGATAAATGTACATGTAATGTGTAAATATATGTGTAATAGGGTTGTCATAATAGTAAAGGGGTTTCATGTGTAGTGTATGAATAGGTATATATAAAGATCATGTATTCATTATTATGACATGTGAATTGTGATGTATAAATGTATTTGGCTATGTGGAGGAGGCTCTCATATTCTTTAAGAAGTTATTGTATAACTTATCTATCTTGGAGTTGTGCTCCATGCTAAAATTTTGTACATGGTGTGTATTTCTGATCTGTTATGATATTTTAAGCATTTGGATCATTACATTTGGTATCAGAGCATTGATCCTAAGGTTTTGCTTCCTCAAGGAAGTCATCTTGGAATTTTTGCTATAACTTGTTTTTGGGGACACTCCAGAAATAAAAAATTGGAGGATGGTTAGAAGACCTATCAAGGTACCTGTGATACAAATTCCAGCTTCTAGGTCGATGTACTTTCGGAGATACACCATGAGGAAGATAAGGTTTTTTACCAATCCTGTAACTAGTATCAAACAAGTGTTCAGGGTAAAACAATCATAAATTCTTCATAGAGGATCTAAATTTTGTGAGACTAATTGCATTGGAAAGAGTACAGTTCGTAGTATTTTTTATGCAAGTTTCAAAATTAGATATTAAATATCAGGCACATGGAATTATGTACAAGTTTCCTCTCCATAATAGGCCAAAATTCAACAAGGTTTGGGAAAGTTACCATAATTTTCATTTGGAACACCCAATTTTGGTCAGACCTGTGGCATTACGGAGAAGAAATTTCAGAGTACTGTAGGTCATAATTTCATACTCATAGGGGATGAAATTTCATAAATACATCAGAAGGAATGTCAGCCAGGAGGAAAGACTCCAAATCAGGGTTTCAAAGGTATGTTCACTTAAAACTATCATAAATTTTAATTGGGATATCTGATTGAGTTGATTTAAAGGCCATTGGAAAGATAAAACATAGAAGTTATACTGGAACAAGGATTAAAATTATTTCAGGTCATTGTTCCTAATATATTGAGGTTGTAAGTTGAGTGGCAGGGTTAGACCTCAATTAAGAATCAATGGAAATACCTAAATTTACAAGAGATGAAGATAAAGATGAAATCAATCTGATGTAATGGTTGAGGTTGGTAAAGGAATCTAGTAGAAATATCTTAAGGGGAAGCAATCATTTTTCTGGTGAAGCTTGGGAGYGGTGGTTAAGTATTGATAAGGATACTAGATGGAACTGCACATGGGAAGAATTTGAAAAACTCTTCTCAAATAAATGGATCAAGGATACAAAAATGGGGGAAATGTATATAATTAAAGATGAATTAAAAGAAGAAAAGAAAGTGATTAAGAAGAAGGATGAAGAGATATCTAAGATATGATCCCTTAATGAATCACTCATTAAGAAGGTTAAGAACTTAAAGCAAGAAAAGACTAGCAAAGGAAAGTGGGAAAAAGATGAGTCAGTGGAAGATTTGAAAAAGAAAGATGAAGAGATATGTAGATTACAGAATCATAATAAAAGACTATTGGATGAGGTTAAGAGACAGAAAAAATAAAATAAGAATTGTCAAAATCAAAAAGAAAGAAGGAGCTCGGATGAAGAAAGACTTGAAAAGGAAATTTGAAAGAAGGTTCAGGAATCCCTAAATATTGATGAGGTAAAATCAGAAATGCAATATAGAATTGAATAAGGACATCAAAATTTGATAGATGGGATCACATTGCAACTTCAAAAGGAGAAATAGGAGAAGATTCAAGAAGGTCAACATAAGATACTTGAAGAAGTTGAAGTCCATCTATAGGATGTACATGCAAAATATGATGGTATTATCTCCAAAGTTAGGGTAATCAAAGACCAAGCCAAGATGATCGAGGATCCCATTGTCTCTTAAAATAATATAGATGAAATGGGTGTGTAGAGTGAAGAAAAACCATCAAATGTAAAACCATATTGGCACCCTCATTACCAGGAAATATTTCAAGGAAGACAAGAAGGTCGATATCAACCACAGAAATCTCATTAATCAGATATCAACATTATCAAGAAAGAAGATGGAATACTTGTAAATATTCATGGAACAAGGAATCACAAAACCACTCTTCAACAACCTATTATCATAGACCAAAAACAACTAAAAATTGGAGAAACTTCAACAACAATACATGGAATCAAGGGAAAGAAAATTAATCAACAACTAGCCACCAAGGATTATGACCGAAAAGAATTGATTTTGGATGGATGGATCATCATCAATGGAAAGAAGAAATTAGGAACATAAGAAAATCGTATTACTTGGTTCCATCACATTTGAAGCCTTTAATTTCAAAGCTTTGAAGACAAAGCTTTTTGAAGGAGGGTACTATGTTATGACCCAAAGGGAGCATATATATGGCTAAATGTATATGATATGAACCCAAAGGGGGGAATATATGGGGCTAAATGTACATGTAATGTGTAAATATATGTGTAATAAGGTTGGCCTAATAGTAAAGGGGCTTCATGTCTAGTGTGTGAATAGGTATATATAGAGATCATGTATTCATTATTGTGACATGTGAATTGTGATGTATAAATGTATTTGACTATGTGGTGGAGGTTCTCCTATTTTTTAAGGAGTTATTGTATGACTTATCCATCTTAGAGTTGTGCTCCATGCTAACATTATGTGCATAAAATGCCATGGGTTGAAATAATTCGTCATCTTTGTGATACTACAAAGATGGAGGATTAAAAACACTTTCTCTTCAAATGCTTTCCATATACCCACATTAGATCCCAATTTCAAAATATTTGTAACACTAATGATCTTAATACCTTGTTAACTCACCAAAACAATTGAGATTTAGGAGTGATTCTCTCTATTAAGGCCCCTAAGGCCTATGTTAAGTCCCCAACACTAATTTATTACTAGTTTATTAGTTATGGTTAGGTCGGCTTAGAGTAGGTTACATCATGCTCATTTTATCTCTTATTTATAATAATGGAGATTCATTTGTATTGGCATCTTGTCTTGTGAATTGGATATATTGTAAAAGGATATTTCCCCCTCAAAGTGATTTATTATTCATTGATTATTTCATATTTGGTTCATAACATTTGGTTTTAGAGCATATTGTCCTAGGGTTTCGCTCCTTCAATCAAGACATCTTGGCACTTTCGCTATAACTTTTTTCTGGGATGCTTTGGATTGAGATTTTTTAAGGATACTGAGGAAACATATCGAAGTATGTCTGGTAAAAATTTGAGGTGTTGGATCTCTTTACTTTATGAGATAAAGGCTATGGAAATTAGGGTTATTTGACTAGTCCTAAAACTAGTCTCAAACAAGTGTTCTAGGTAGAAGTGTCATATTTAAATTTTGGGAAGTCCAAAATGAGTGCCACTAGTTTCTTTAGAAGTAA
>JASDQU011402886.1:17086-29087 GCA_032191745.1 Picea mariana | reverse complement strand
TCTTTACTTTTGTTTTTTCTTCTTTAAGCATTTCGAAAAACCAAAAAGAATTTTTACATTTAGTTTGGTAGTGTAGCGTAAGTTGTTTGTTTGCAAAAGAAAAGAATTTCAGTTTCAAAGTTCTTTCTTGTTTTTCTGAAAGTATCAGTAGTTTTACATCATGAAACGAAAAAATCTCTTTTAGGAAACTTTTAGTTATAAGATCTTGAAACATTAATTTGAAAAGTTGATTTTTACAAAGATTTTACAAGCTTTTGCTTTAAACTCGAATTATCTAGTTTTCTTTTTCATATAAATGCTCTAAAGTTGTCTTCGTTTTCGTCTCTTCCAAACACCACTAGTTGCACGATCACATCCTTTGCATAAATAAAGCCCATAAAATTAACGTTGAACTTAAAATCTACTAGACTTTCTATTTGTAGGGTTCACCGACTAGTTTAGGCTTTTAGGGCCTTGAAATAGGTGTGAAAAGGAAACTCTTCAAGGCCATTTAAAACAAACATTGGAGTCTAAGATAGGGAGTGATTAAAGTCCAACATCGTAAGAGTTATCTGGGACCCCCTCTAACACAAAGGTTAAACACGAGGTCGTTTAAGGAAAGGTAGAGGAGATAACCCCTCCAAAGTCGGACCGAGCGTAGTGGGGATTGTATATTGAGGGTCTTTCTTGGGAATCACAGTGATCTTATTTTCCTACAGAGCATCGTGGACCTGGAATCCGTTTGAGATGCTCAGTTGTCTTCCGGACCAATTACTTTCAACACCCTTGAAAATCTTCGAACATGTTATCCTGCTCATTACGATCAACCTAATTGTTGATTATACCCGCATGGTAGCTGACTTCAAGCTAGAAACCTGGTTGCCTATTTTTACAAACTTACACAAGTGACTACGGGGTATACCGTGGTACCTAGGGCGGACATTGGATCGCACTTCACAGAGTATACCCAGAGGATGCTTCCATGTTCGAGTTTCACTTGCACTGGTAAGTTGCTCTAGTGTCGACTGGCATAATTGTCCTTCCCACTAGTTAGTTGTCTTCTTGATCTACCTTTAGGAATTTTTAGTGTGTGCTCTATGTTTCACACTAGCTAAACCTCTTAGTATCGGTTGATCATTTCACAAAGTGGAAGATCAACAACTCTGTCGTTCGAGTAGTCTTCAGGGCTTGTCGCCAGTTACTTTGGAGCCACCTCCGCCATCGTTGAGGCGCTGGCTAGATCAAGAAGGATCGTTCGAAGCTACCAAGCCATAGGAAACTGTGCCCGAGCCAGCTCCGAGAGAAGACTTTCCAGCTCCCAAGGAATCTATCATTTTTTACCTCAAGACCGAAGGATTCAGGCCAACGAATCCTCCGATCACTGATTTATCGACGCTGCTTTTAATTCAGATAGTACCCCCCAAGGTGACTTCTCCTGAATGTCATTTTATTTGGAGAGCGACGATGGAAGCAAATGATACTACTTTGTCAGGGAGTCCTCATACTCTCGTTACGACTGCCACTGGAGGGGGCATTGTACCTCCTCCCCTACCTCCGCCTGTCAAGACCATGGATGTCCTAACGCCCATGACTACAAGCAGTGGGTCGATTCCTTCAATGGTTTATGCCACTCTTCCCTTTACTCAGAACGCGTCAAGCGCTCACTTCTCATATGGGATGCATGGTTTTGACTTGAACTCAGTTTTTACTTACTCTACTTTATAGACCATGGGTTTGGGGGCAGGGAGCTCTAACGTTCCCTTGCAAGGATCCATCATGGGCATCATTTCCTCATTTAATGTTATTCCTTACAGTGGGGGTCATATACCTCCTCCATCCCCTTCACTCGGTGGCGCGTTTCAACAGCCAATCGGGCCTAATGCTAACTATAGTTTGTTCAATGGAGGCAGTTTTGGACCTTCATCCTACACAGCGTCGGTGGGTTCAATGTCTTTATCTTTGTTTAGTGCATTTGGAAATAATTCTTTTTCTTCATCTATTTTCTTGATTGGGAGCAACCCTAGCTTTGGTCAACAAAACCCTGTGCAAGGTGCCATTCCTTCGCAGGGAGCGATAACAAGAGTATACTCCACACAAGGTCTTTGGAATCCTTGGCGGGGCTCGTTTCCCTCGCAAGGGATGTCGATCAGGGGCAACCCCTTCCATAATCAATGGAACCTCAAGCAAGGTTCAATACCTATGCTAAGAGGGTCGGCTGGGGGAATCCCCAACCAAGGTCCTTGGAACCCTACACAGGGGGCAATCCATGTGCAAGTTATGCCATCTAACTTTGGGAATCAACCAATGACGCAACAATAAATGCAGGTTCCTTTTGCTGGTCAGAGCCATGATTTCTACAAAAACCCTAGCCAACAGTCCAACTTTTCTTGGCAACCTAGTGCTACTCAAAATCTAGGCCCCTCTTTTCATGTAAATATTCTGCAATTGAAACTACCCTTTCTGGCAACCCTACATTTTCCAGACTTATCAAGATTGTTAAATGACCCGATCTGTCATGATCCATGTTGGCCCCCCATGCCGACTAAGTTGCCTTCTGACATCCCTAAGTTTGAGGGCAAGCCTGGCGAAGATTCAGGTGATCACATGACTACTTTTCAATTGTGGTGCTCATCCAACTCGTTGAAGGGTGACTCCATTCAGTTGTGCTTGTTTCAACGCACTCTTATAGGGTGTGCAGCGACATGGTATATCAAGCTCGACAACTCGAAGTACTCTTACTTTAATGACCCGGCTATGGTTTTCCTGAACCATTTCTAGTTTCCAGTGAGATACGATGTCGGCACTGAGTTGTTGGCCAACTTTGAGAAAACTAAAGTCAACCACATCTTGAATCATATCTGTGAATGGCGACGACGAAAGAGATTGATTAAGGTCAAGGTTCCTTCTGTGTTTTTGCTTGAGTGGTTCTTAAAGTCTTTGGTGCCTTGCGTGTCCAAAGATGTAACAATGTCTGTGGTGTTTTCTGAAGAAGAGGCTATTATGAGAGCCCAACAGTTGGAACTGATTTACTCTCAGTCCGACATGCTTTACGAAATATTACCCAATGCACCACGGTCAACTCTCGATAAGGCCAAACAAAAATTTGGACCCCATGTCGATGGCATACTGGGCTCAGCATAAAGCAAGTCCACGGATCTATTATCTAATCAATTACAACAATTATCAATTCAACAGACTGTGGCCAGCCTAAATCCTAGTTCGGTTTCCCCCTCAACCCAGACGTCGGATGTACACAGTGTGCAATCGACAACTACCAAGGATAACTAGCAGACCGAGGGAAAGAAGAAACAAAAACAAAGAAGGGTAAGGGGGATAAAAAGGTTTCTAGCAATGTTGGCAAGGGAAAAATTGAAAAGAGGAAGTTGAAGTTTCCATGTAAGCTTTGAACGAACGACCACTTATCTTGCCTGTGCCCTCGGCTTGTGGAATCCCAAAAGCTACTAGCACAACAACAACCTTTTTGTTTACAAACCCTTTTCCACAAGGGCAAAATATGGCTCAGACTTCTGCATCCACAAGCATGACTGGGGGCAGTCAGGGCCCCCCCATGCCTAATCTTAACAACTCAGCTACAAACATTTACATGATGAATGTCGATGCTCATTTATCAACTAGGACTCGTGACTACAGAATGTCAAAATATGTTGAGAAGGGAAAAGAGGCCTCCAACCCATCAACTCTTCTTCAAATTGAGAAGACAGTGGGAGAGACAATGACTCGCATCCCTAAAGGTGCATTCAAGAAGGATTATCATAACACAAACACGATGGTTGCTCAGAATTACTCTGTCGTGGAGGATCTATCACAGACCCCTTGTGCAATGTCTGCTCTAGAGGTTATTCAGAGTTGCCCCTCACAGAGAAAAGCTTTGTTGTCTGCCTTAGGAGTGGCGAAACCTAGTAACTCGAGAATGATCGTTTTTTATCCAACTGACCTTAAACCTCGTCTTCCTCACCATGTCACCTTTCAGATAGTAGTGGCATACACCATGAAATCAATGACACAGAACATTTTCCGTATGGTGGTTGACTAGGGTGCCTCGACTTGCGTGATGTCATTGGCATGTTGGAGGGCCATTGGCCAGCCTGAGTTGTCTCTGTCACCTATGTTGCTTACGGCTTTTGACGGTCAATCGTTCAAACCACATGTTATAATTCCTTTCTTTCCCTGTGTAATTGGAGGGTAAAAATGTGTGCCTCGAGGTTGAAGTAGTCGATGCGCCTCTCAACTACAATCTTCTATTAGGATGGAGTTGGACTTATGCAATGCACGCGGTTGTAGCCACCATTTTTTGGGTCTTTTTCTTTCTGCACAAAGGCCAGATTATAACCGTTGACCAGTTGTCCTTCTCTCGTCCTGGCCCTTCATCGGGGGCTTCCAGAGTCCCGATGATTGATAACCCGCAGCCAGGCACTGTCAACTTTGTTGAAAAAATGTAACTACAAAGAGTATTCTAACTATTATTGATGTATTATTCATTAGATCAATCCCCTATTGCGGATTGATCATGTCGGCTATTGTAAATGACCAAATCCCCTTTTCTGGATTGGTCAAAACATAATTGTAATAGGCAGAATAAGAATTCGGCCTCAGAATATATTAAAGGTGGTTATAACCACCCAGAAGAAGAAGTCGGCCCTACCAGTGAAAAGACACCTCAGTCCACACATGCCAAATTTGTATAAATATGGAGGCTAGTGCCTCATTTAGACACACTCTCACTTGCTCATCAAGAGACAAGTTCGGAGTTGTCGTTAGAGAAGAGAGAGAGAGAGAGAGAGAGAGAGAGAGACGCATTCTTGGGAGAGGAATTTCTGTATTTGTTTGATTTATCTCTTGGCATTGTATTGGCTATTTATAATAAGGAAGTTTTTGTTGGGTTTTCTCCCCCATGAGGGTTTCCCAGGATAAATGATTGGTCTCTTGTGATTGTGTATTTCTCAGTGATCCTATCTATGTTATTGTTATCTAGTGAAATGAAAAGAACTATAATAATAGCTTAAATCTTAACATGGTTTCAGAGCTAAGTTGAAGAGAGCATCTTTCACAAGAGAAAGTGAAAAACGTCACTGTTGTCGTACATGCAAATTAGGGATTTTTGTTGAATAAGTATTTCAACCCCAAAACCATCTAGAAAAGTGTGCCCTTCCTCAAGGATCACTTTGGCATCCTCAGCGCAACTTTTCAGTGGCTTGATCTCCCATAAAGTGAAACCCTAGTTTTCACAAAGTACCAGAAAACCAAAAAACCAAAGTACCGAAAGTACCAGAAGTACCAGAGTACCAGAAGTACCAGAAAACCAGAAGCACTAGTCCAGAAATCTGCAGATCAAGTTTGGAGGGGTAAAAGTTGGATTTTCCAAGATCCAAACACACCAAGCTACTTGCCTTAGCCAAGCGCACCTCCTGTAAGTTCAGAATTTAATTTTGAGCATTTTCATTTTTGGACATTTTCCTAGCTCCAGGTAAAAGATGTATGCAAGCTAGAAGGTCTGGAAAACTTCCGTGCCTAGAAGTATAGGATTGGTCTCATTCTTGAAGAGAATGACCTAGCAAGATTTGTCAAAGAAGAAGTGATGGCACCCGATGATGTTGCAGATAAAGCAAGGCACCAAAAGGACACGATCAGGGCCAAAAGAATCATTACAGATTCAATCAAAGATCATCTGATTCCTTATGTGTCATCAAATAAGACTACAAAAGAAATGTTTGATGCCCTAAACAGACTATATGAAGGAAAGAACATAAACCGGAAGATGAATCTAAGAACTCAACTCAAGAATACAAGGATGCAGAGAGGAGAATCAATCCAAGAATATTTCTCCAGAATATCCCAATTCAAAGAACAACTAGAAGCGATCGGAGATGCTATAGACGAAGACGAATTTATAATGACGGCTCTTAATGGTCTCTCAAGACCTTGGGATGCTTTCATCCAAACCATTTGTGCAAGAAAGGAGAAACTAAAATTTGACGGTCTATGGGAAGAATGCATTCAAGAAGAATCAAGAGTAGCTAACCGAGAGGCTTTACTATCAAGAGATGAAGATCAAGCCCTAGCTACTCACACTAAAGGAGGAAGAAAGAAGTCTTACTTCCAGAAAGAAACTCATAAAGAGTCTCACCCCCAAAACAAATTTAGTCATAAAGAATCTCAACCAAAGAGATTCCAGAAGAAAGGACAACGAAAGGAAAGAGATTACTCATCTGTCCAATGCTACCATTGTGACAAGATGGGACATATTGCGAGACATTGTCCAGCTAGACAAGAATAATACAAGAGAAAAAATAAGAGGCACCATGCACATGCAGTTGAAGAAGAAGAGCCACCCGCAAAGATGTTAAGAGAACAAATTAAAGACTATGTCTTAATATCAGACCTCTCAGGATCGATAACACCTAGAGAGGACACTTGGCTCATTGATAGTGGTGCTTCCAAGCATATGACAAGTCAAGGAGATATTCTCTCTTGCATTTCAAAAAAGAAATTTTCTCAGAAAGTTTCACTTGGAGATGATTACCAATATCCCATCAAGGGAGTGGGACAATCAAATTACAAACTCAATTCAAGGAATTCAATGAAGATGAAGGACGTACTATATGTACCAAGTTTGAAAAAGAACCTATTCTCCATATCATCATTAGAAAAGAAAGGCTTCAGAGTTGCCTTTATAGATGGAGAAGTTCTTATGTGGGCTAAAGGAGAAACCATGAAAGAAGCAATCATCATTGGAAAAGAAGAAGGTGGATTGTATAAGCTAAAGGGTCACTCAGAAGATGCCATGACCCATGCCATTGAGAATCCATGCGAACTGTGGCATAGAAGATTAGCGCACATCAACTACAAGGCATTACCATATGTATGCAAAGTAGTCACACATCTACATGAACTCAAGGTTGACCATGAAGGCGTGTGCAATGGATGTGCACAAGGGAAGAACATCAAGAACCCTTTTCCGAAGAGAGACAACAACGTAGAAAGAGTCTTAGAAATCATTCATTCAGATGTCTGTGGCCCAATGCCATCATCCTCCATCAGTAGGTATGTATACTATGTATCTTTTATTGATGATTATTCTCATAAGACCTAGGTTTACTTTTTGAAATCAAAAGATGAAGTGTTCAGTAAATTCAAGGAATTCAAAACCTTAATAGAGAATCTTTCAGAAAGAAAGATAAAGATACTCAGGTCAGATAATGGAGGAGAATACACCTCAAAAGAGTTTGTGAACTTCTGCAAAGATGTCGAGATCAAGAGGGAGCTCACCACTCCCTATAATCCTCAACAAAATGGTGTAGCAGAAAGAAAGAATAGAACGATAATGGAAGTTGTGAAGACCATGATCCATGATCAAGATCTTCCAATGTGCTTATGGGCAGAAGAAACAATGACAACAGTATATGTACAAAACTGATTGTCCTATAGTGCACTTGGGTTCAAGACCCCAGAAGAGATGTTCACTGGAAAGAAGCTAGAGGTAAGCCATCTCAAAATATTTGGCTGCCCAGTATTTGTACATATTCCAAAAGACAAGAGAAACAAGTTGGAACCCTCAGGAAAGAAGGGAATATTTGTGGGATATTGTGAGGCCTCCAAGGCCTTCAGAATTTATATACCAGATCACCATCACATTGAGATCAACAGGGATGTGGTATTTGATGAAGATGCAGCGCTCAAGAAATCAAGAAGATGTCGGCTTGAAGAAGTATATGAAGAGGAACCTGTAGCTCCCAGAGCTGTAGAATTAGTGAGGGAGCTTCCCAGAGTTGCAAAACCAGTGAGGGAGTCATAGCTTCTCCTGATGAGGAAATTCTAGAAGATCATGACATAGTAGAATTTCAAGAACCTCCTCAGATGATGATCTCCCATAAAAGAAATCCTGCTTGGGCTAGGGAGCTTATTCAAGATGGAGAGAAGTATGGTGTTTCCGAAGGAACCACGAGACAGGGGAAGAGACCTAAGCCATTCTCCAGTTATATGGCTTTGATGTGTGATCTCCTAGAGAAAGAGCCTACCTACTTTGAAGAATCCATTCAGAAGAAAGAATGGGCAGATGCCATGATAGAAGAATACCAATCCATAATAAATAATGATGTATGGGAAATAGTTCCCAGACTGAAGAGCAAGGATGTGGTATCTTCCAAATGGCTCTTCAAAATAAAACATGTTGTTGATGGAAGTATTGAGAAGTATAAAGCAAGGTTTGTCGCTCGTGGCTTTTCTCAAAAGGAAGGCATTGACTATGAAGAGACATTCACTCCTGTAGCCATATACACTTTGATCAGAACCATCATAGCCTTTGCAGATAAGATGAAGTGGAAGTTACACCAGATGGACATAAAGACAGTTTTTTTAAATGGTGTCATCAAAGAGGAAGTGTATATAGAACAACCTCAAGGATTTGAAGTTGAAGACAAGAAGACTCATGTCTGCAAATTGAAGAAGGCTCTGTACAGGTTGAAGCAAGCTCCTAGAGCTTGGTATGGTAGGATAGACAGTTTTCTGACAAGCTTGGGCTTTACCAAGAGTAAAGAAGATTCTAACCTCTACTTCAAGGTTATGAATGATGAGCCAGTGATATTACTATTGTATGTGGATGACTTATTCTTAACAGGAGAAGAAAATCTCATCACCGAATGTAAGAATAAGCTCGCTTCAGAATTTGAGATGAAACACCTTGGCCTAATGCATTATTTCTTATGTCTTGAGGTATGGCAGAGCCCACGGCGAATCTTCCTTAACCAAGGGAAGTATGCAGTCGAAATCCTAAAGAGATTTGACATATTGGAGTGCAAGTCCATGAATACACCCATGGAAACGAAGTTGAAGCTACTGGTCGACACTTCGTCAGAATTGATTGATGCCACGCTGTATAGACAGATCATTGGATCGTTGATGTACCTAACAAACACCAGACCAAATATATGTTTTTTCGTGAACACTTTGAGTCAGTTTCTGGTAGAACCCAGACATGTTCACCTAGTTGTTGCAAAACATGTGATGAGGTACCTTAAGGGTACATTAGATTGTGGTCTCAACTATGATGGAGATCATGATTTCACACTGAGTGGATACACTGATTCAGATTGGGCTGGAAGTGTCTCTGACAGGAAGAGCACTTCAGGATGTTGTTTTAGTTTGGGATCAACCATGGTCTCATGGCAGAGTAGAAAGTAATCAAGTATTTCTCTCAATACAGCGGAAGAAGGATACATTGTTGCATGTTCTGCCAGCTGTGAAGCTATATGGCTTCAAAAGTTGTCGACAGGTCTATTCGACCTAGAGATGGAAGCAATCACAATTCTATGTGATAACTAGAGCTGCATAAAGATGACAGGGAATCATGTATTTCATGGTAAGTCGAAACACATAGAGATCTGATACCATTACATCCGTGACATGGTGCAGAGAGGAGCCATAAAGCTCCATTACGTGATTCGGATTATTTTCGGCACGAAATGAGATCGGAGATATAATAAAGAAATGCACATAGATATCACAGATATTCAATAATATAACAGAAATGTATCAGAGATGCAACCATAAACACAAATATACAGTAATAAACGATTTCTATTAATGAAAGAAATGTACAAAGACTGTAAAAATACAGAGTGAAAGACTCGCTAGAATGGTGGCAGTTTATCTCTGAGAAGAGATGTGATGGCTACTCGCATTCTCAAGAAGATGATTACAATGAGGCTCTGAAGGCATTTTTACAATAAGCAGGAATGCCAAAATCCCTAGACATCCAAAAACCTAACCCTAGGAGATGAAGCACCGAAAGTCACGTGGGCCCCGTTTGGGTAAGTTAGTACATCAACTTCTCGGGGTCGTAACTTTTGCATACGATCTCTGTTTTAGGCGTATGCTAGCTTGTTGGAAAGGTATCGTCGAAGAGATTAATTTTGGGGGCTCAATCACGCCTTTGGATATCATTGAGAACCTCGATCTCAAAAAACCTTCATTTAGGCCCTCAAAATGGCCTCGAAAGTTAAAACGTACTAAAAATAGTAAATTGCCAAAATTGCCAGAAAATTGTTTTGAGCCAGTCAGAAAAGGTGGGTGGCCATTGATATCCACCTGGATCAATCCTCCCTCCTTAGGAAGCAATGGTCTCCATTGCGTTGAGTTCCCAGGGGAGAGGGAAAAGCGTTTGATGGATCTGCATCTGGGTGAGCTGCTTGTATTGTTGGAGACGTCGCGCTGCTTAGTTTGTGGAAGTATGTCATGAACCTGTTGAAGCTAAGGTTGTTCAACAAGTCGAGCTACATGAGAGGAAGGTGTGTAGAAGGAATCTTTGCGCTTTGATGCAACCTTGTCGACCTGCTTCTGTTGGATAGAAGGTGCAGGGGGCAAGGCTGTAGTGGTTGCAGTGTCCTTCTGTTCCCCTTTTGAACAGATTGTGAAGAAGCTAAATTTTGCAGTATGAGATACTACCTTGTGACACTTTTTAAGTGGAACAATAGTTGGAACTACCTCTGGTATTATGTAGAGATGACCCCCCAAAGTAACAATGACACTACGGGGTCGAGACTCATAAACAACATGGCATCTCCACATATATGGTTGGCCCAAGAGAACATCACAGACATCCAGTGGGGCAACATCACATAATACCNATTATGTAGAGATGACCCCCCAAAGTAACAATGACACTAAGGGGTCGAGACTCATAAACAACATGGCATCTCCACATATATGGTTGGCCCAAGAGAACATCACAGACATCCAGTGGGGCAACATCACATAATACCTCGTCCTTGAAGGGTTGGATGCCGTATGACAATCGACACTGTTGGTTGACACGGAGATCTTGTCCTTGCCGAAGCCACCCGATGTTGTATGGCTACGGGTGTGGTGTTGTCGACAATCCCAACTGTTTGACGACCTCTACTAAGATGAGGTTTTTCTGGCTTTCGCTATCAACAATAAAATGCAGTGGGGTCCCCTTCACCCACATTTGTGAATGAAAAAGGCGCTCCCCCTCTTCAGGATCTGTTGGTTCTTCTGGTTGAATTGTTGCGGTCACGACAATAGCAGTGGGGTCTGCATCAATGATCTGTCCTTTACCAGTATTTTCAGAACCAGATTATGAATCAGGGTTTGGCTCGTTGTCTTTGATCTCAACCGCCAATGACTGTTTTGAGCGACATTCATCGGTGTTGTGCCAGGGGCTTTTATGAAAATCACACCATTTTCTGGTGTCCTTCTTTGTCTTCCCGTGACCCTTCTTTTCCTGTGTCTTGGACTGGTTTTCGGGAGACTGTTTGTTAGGGCCATCTTTGTCATACTTTGGTTGTTGCAGATTTGCAGACCCGAATTCCCGTTTGTTCTGGTGCTTAATTTTTTTCTCAATTTTAACAGCATGTAGATAAGCAACACCGAGTGATGAGATGTCCAGAAAATCCATTTCAGTCTGGATGTATCTGTGTAGAGCCCCACAGTATTTTAGAACCAAATGTCGCTCAAAGTCTTTGATACCCAGCTTGGTGCACAAGGTATGGAAGGTATTGGTGAACTCCGGAACTGCTTGGCCCCTCTCTTGCCGCAGTGTGGTCCATCTCATGTACCGGTCCTCATAGTTTCCAACAGGGTAATACTGTTCCTTTACCGCATCCACAAAAAAATCCCAAGTGGGATCGACCCCATATATTCCAGACTCCTCTGTGGAACTTTGTTCCCAACAAGTTTCCCACTAATGTTTGACATGAGGGAGAGCTTTAAGGAGTGCGAAGGTGATCTTTTCTTTGTCGGAAAAATTGTGAACAGAGAAATAACCTTCTAGCAGAGTCAACCATTTGTCTAGGGCTTCTGCATCTATCTGTCCTTCAAATACAGGAATATCAAATTAACTTGTACCTTGAAGGGCGAGGTGCCTTCAAAGTGGTCGCTTGATGAATATGTGTCTAATGCTATCGACAGGCGTTTAAGGATGTGGGCAAAATTCTCCATCATTTCGTCCCTCTGTTGCGTGAGAGCTTGCTCAAGCAACAAATTG
>JASDQU011402884.1:65863-80600 GCA_032191745.1 Picea mariana | reverse complement strand
AACTCCATGGTGATATTGTATATTGGGAGTTCGAGGGTTCGGAGGTTGGAAGGGGTCACTTTCGACCATAGAAGTCGTGAAGTGCCGAGAGTCGAGGCCTGTGAGAGCACGTGGCACATCCATCAAGTGGGGCCCGCGTGATTGATAGGTGGGCATGCGTCGCCCGGAAAGGAGTCAACACTCTGTTGACTTCTCGCGTCTCAGAGATTCGCGAGATAGGAGCCCAAAGGCTCAATGCTCCAACTCGTGAGGTTGCGAGTTGCGAGAAGTGCGAAGAGGAAGTCAACCATTGCTGACTTTCGCGTCTCAGGATTTCGGAGAAGAAGAGTATGAGAGCTTGATGCTTCAACTTGCGAGGTTGCGAGTAGCAAAAAGTGTCAAAGGGAAGTCATGCATCGCATTTCCCCGATTCGTGAAAAGTTGATAAGCGCTTGGCTGGATTAAGCGCGTAGACACGGGACAGGGTCATGTGGACAAGACCCCAAGGGGGAAACCTGCCACTTGCTAGCCCTGTCAGGGTTCGACGCTTCGTCGTGTCGGGGTTTGCAGAGTCGAAAGACTCGTCGCTCTGGTAGTGCTGAGTCACGAAGAGAGAAAGAATGCCATACTTTTTCGGCCTGTGGTCACGACCCACGATCACATGGAGGTGGACAAGGAAGGAACTAGCCTATGCTAATACCCACGTAGGTATTTCAAGGATTTTTGATCCTTGAGAATTTGACGAATTTTTTTTGTTTTCCTTAGTGGGTATGTGACAGGATGCCTTCACTCTCATTTACTCATCATTAGATTGTTTTTCTCTTAAGAAAAGAAAACATATTTCTCACTAGAACTAGTCAACTTCTTAGTTTGGTTGGAACTTACCAGTGAGATCTTTGACTTTCCTTTATGCACGTTGATGATGTAGGACTTCCCATCCTTGATCATTCGATACTGGTTGGATCTCCACCTGAATATTGAATGCCTCATATACATGTAAGGGCTTCCAAGAAATACTCCACATACATCAAGGGGTACTATGTCCAACTCCACTTCATCAATAAAATCAACACTTATAGAAAATTTAATCTTACACTATTTTGTTACCTTTATATTTGTGTCCTTGTTTACCCAACCCAATGGATAGAGGCTAGGTTGATCACGAACCTCCAATCCAAGATTGCTGACCAAATTTGCTTCTATGAGATTATCCTGTGAAGTAGAGTCAAACAAAGCATCTATCTTTGTCTTCTTGGTGATCAAGGCTACTTAAATTTACTTACTTCTACACAGTTTTGCAGAAAATATTTTCATCCACTTACAGGATAATTTCAACCTGATTACTTTAATGTGTGGATAAAAGATTCTTTTCTTTCTGTCCTTCTTGTGGCTATTCGAGTTTATCTCTTGATGTAGTTTCCAACATTTTTCCTTGGTGTGGCCACTAATGTTGCAGTGATTGTTGGGATATTTTCACTAATGTGTAGTGGCTATTTTCTTCTTATCTTTTCCCCCTTTCCGCTACTTCTTCCCCTGCTTGGAAGCTTCCAGGTTCTCTTTTTACTTTGAACCACTTAGTTTCCCTTTCTTTTGGCCTATGTTTTCCAAGTAGTGTGCTTGTACACACGCCTCATCCACTATCCTTAGCTTGAAGAGCATCACCTACTTTCATGGATGATTGTATGAACTCCCTAGATACTTGAGGAGTACATATGGGTTCTTGGAAGAGATACCCAACATGATGGCCATCTATCCGAACTTAGTCGTGTAATCTAGTACACTCTACCCTTGCCTCTTCTTGAAGTACCATTGGATCCATTGGTCCTCTAGATACACGATAGGATAAAATTGGGACTTGATGAGCATTTTGAATTCCTCCCACCTAGTTACTAGTGGATCAACCTCTAGCCAAAGTGTTTCCCTATGGATTTCCCACCAGGTTAAAGCATGGCCCTCTAACTTCAATCTAGCAAATGAAATATTCTTCTATTCATCTATATGGTGAACATTAAATAAAATTCTATTTGTTGCAAAAAATGATTTAGTTTTAATGCATCGATCTTGCCTTGGTATGATTTATGTACACTTTTGATTCCATATTGAATAGGGACCGTGAAGGGTTCATGACACTCAAAATCGACTACTCTTTCTCATATTCTTTCAACAACTCCTTTCCCGATTCTTCCCGATCTCCTGATTTCTCCTCTGATCGGATCTCTAAGTTAGAGCCTCCATCATCTCCGAATAGTTTGAGCATTTTTTCTAGAGCTGCCATGAGGAGGTTCATATTGCAACCGATGTCAGGAAATTGCACTTCCAACCTCTAAAATCTCTCTTCTGCTAGATATTGAGAGTTTTTATGAATAGATTCATCTTCCATGGCCACAATTTCTGCAAATTCTCTTCAAGTCAGTTCCTGGATCCTGCAAATTCCCACAAATACCCAAAAGAAAAACTTTCTCTGATACCAATATGATCTATAAAATGCCATGGATATTCCACTAGAATAGTTCATCACAACAGATCTAATAAATAAAACTGAAATCTACACTATGTAGTTTGAATTCCTTTAGATTATAGAATATTAGTTATTGATTTTCTGCTTATGCATGAAATAAATAAAATGTAGAAAATAGAGAAAAATAAATTACAATCACATAGAATACACAAGATAACAAAAGTATTTTCTTTGGGAAACCCTTACGGGAGAAAACCCATCTAGAAGGTGAGGTTGCTTTGCTCTCTTTTCTCTGGTATGGAAAGAATGCAAGTACAAAGGATAAGACACTCTCTATGGAGTTACCTAAGACCTGTAGCATGTTAGGAGGCTATAAAATATTAACGCCCTCTATTATGCTCTCTAATTTTCCAGTCCTGATTTTTTTGATCTCTTATGGGACAAAATACAATAACATAGAATGGAACCCATTCTTCTCCTAGTGGCCTGGTATTTAACATAGCTCGATAGCCATCTAGGGGTAGGTTTTTGACTTTCTCAACCCTCAATTGCGATAGGGTTTTGAAACTTCTAGAATCTTATTGAAATTACATACATATCTAGCCCCATATGCATGAGTATTGGGGGTTGACGTGGAATCCTCTTGTACCGTGGTGGTAAACCCAATAGGTAAACTTGCAGGAAGCATAATTTTTTTTAAATGATCTCCAATTGATGTGATTTTTTGCACCGTTGGAAAGGTATTGATGTGTAGAATAGTGTCATGGGGTCCCAGATATGATGAAAAATTTTAACCCCCCAAAATTACATTTGATGCCTCAAAATGGCCCCCAAAGGTTCTAGACCCAAATTTTCCAACTGGGACTTGCCATTAAAATTGTCCTGCAAGCTGATTCCTCCAATTTTTTCCACTCTAAAAGGATCGAGATAGATGGAAAACAATATAATGATCCAATCCAAATAATTTTATTTTAAAAATAACGCTAGTGTCGTTATGCATACAAATAATATAATTGTGTACATACATGTAAGGGGCATTCATATGTGTTATAATCTTATAATTATTTATGGATACATAACACACTTTTAATCAACTAATGGGAATTGATTATGGAGAAAATAATTATTGGGAATTAATTATGGAGCAAATAATGGGCCTTTTTGATCAAATATTGGGAATTAATTATTTAATCGATGGACATGTCCCTTCATGAAGGGTTATGAAAAACATATAAAAAGAGAAAGCATTGAGAGAATATTTTTGTGTGAAAAAATGGATTAGCAAAGATTGAATTCTGAAATCAGTTTCAGGTCATCTTGAAGTTTTTGCGATATATTTTTTTTCTAGGATGTTTCAAAACCTATAATTTGGAAGAGACCGAGGAGAGATCTTGGTGTACTTGTGGCAAAAATTATGGATGTTGGTTCTCTATACTTTTAGATATATTCCATGTGGAAGTTAGAGTTCTTGAATGCTCTGAAAATCAGTTTCAAACAGGTCAACTTGGTACTTTCACTATAACTCATTTTCTGGGATGCTTCATACCCTAATATTTTGCATAGATAGAAAGAGATCTTGGTGCACATGTGGTAAAAATCACATATGATGGTTTGATATACTTTTGAAGATATTCCTTATGGAATTTAGGGTTATTAAATTATCTTGAAATCAGTTTCAAACAAGAAAGCATGACACTTTTTCTATAACTTATTTTATGGGGTGTTTCAGACCTTTATATTTTGCAGACACACAAGAGAGATCTTGATGTATATGTAGTAAAAATTTTAGAATCAGATTTGCAAAATTGGATACGTGGCATGCTGTACACATTTTTTGTTGGGAAGAGGCCCAAAACATCAAGATTTGGTAAAGTTTCCATTTGGAAATTCAAACTTTAGTCAAACCTGATAAAGGCATATGTAGTGAGAAGACCCGATGAAGGAAGAAGCTATGAGAAGAAGGGAGAAAATGAGGTGAAGGAGGAAATAACAAGAAGAATCAGTGAAGGTTGGTGGAGCTTAGAGATTGGTGTCTTTTTCTAAGTTGGTTCTTAGCAATGAGAATTGGTGTCTATGAATATCTGTAAGAGATTGGTGTCTCTTACTAAGTTGTTTCTTGGTGATGGGGAATGGTGTCTCTAGTAGATTGACATATACAAATATCTGAAAGAGACTGGTGTCTCTTGCTAAGTTGGTTCTTAGCGGTGGGGATTGGTGTCACCAGTAGATTGGTGTCTACGAAGATCTGTAAGAGTAGGTTGGTGCCTACCGAGATTTGTACCAGTGGGGATTGGTGTCTCTGGTAGGTTGGTGTCTAAAAATATTTGTAGCAGTAGGTTTGTGCCTACAAATTATTATAAATATATGTTTCATGGTTTTCTTCTGAAAGGGTTTCCATGTAAATATTGTGTTCCATGTTCTGCAATTAATATGTGATTTTTTTCTTACGATTGATGAATGTTTGAAAAAGTAAAACATTGTCTGATATTGATTCACCCCCCTCCTCTCAATATAAGTGTGTGCTCAACACAAATGTCATTGCTTGAGTTTCTTCCATTCCTTATTTATTCATTACTTGTAGGGGATGTTGTACCTGTGAATGCTTTATTGATTAACATATACAAACATAGAAATAAATTGTAATGAGTATATATAAATCATATTATAATACAAGAATGGAAGAATCAATAAAATTATAATAGCATTGAGCTCTTCATAAACAATACATATTCTTTTGAAATCCCATTTCATGTCATTTCCCAACATATCTTATGTTGAATCCACTTCATACCTTTTTTCTTGCAAGTTTTATGTGCCATAACAAATTTTAAAGACACAATTAAAAGTTTGTTTTTGTTCCATTATTTATGAAATAGAGGATATAAAAAAACATAGTTACTTACAAATTGTTCAATTATGCATTTTTACTCCAACATATGCTCACAACCCATACTTAATCCAATGTCAATAAATTGTTCGAATAAATCTTCTTTGTAACATCAGAACATTGTAGAAAACACCTGTGAAATTTGTAAATTAATTACAATAAAAAAATCACAACAAATTTGAAAATTTAAGTAAGAAAAAGGAAAGTACTCCTCACAAACCTTGAGATCAACCCTTTTCTACCTTATTGTTCCATCCTATGTGATGAATGGTTCCATTTTTTTTATACAAAAAATAAAATAATTGAATTTGATTTCCATAGCCTTAACCACCGTCTCCCTTGTCGGATCTACCCTCCTAGCCATGGATGTAGGTGAGGGAAATTTCACCAACTGCCCCGTCTCTCTGTAAAGGTCATGGTGTTATAACAATTGGTTATTGTTCATCATAGGTTTGGTTTGAAAATTGTGCACATCTATATTCATGAAGAAATATTTTTTCACTCTTGATGTCAATTTGTCGATCTTAGTCCCTTTTAAATGAAATATCTAGCTCTACTTGAGAGAACCCTCATAGGCCAGTTCACTAGTTTATGGAAATCTTCAAAATCAAATGGAACAATGGGTAAAAAAATAATTTGATGTCCCTAATAAAAAGTAAGCTCTCCTATTTTTTGGAAGAGGGTATTTCACATTCTTATTTTAACTTAAGGAGGATAAATACCTCATATTTCATAATGGGCCACATTTCATGGGTCTGAGAGGAACGTATTTGAATCACTGGACCCTTGATTTTGATCCCAAAATAGATGTCTCTTTTAAATTTATAGTGTGGGTTAGGATCCATCATTTGCTACTCCATTGTTAGAAGATTGGTAATTATCTAGGAAAATATATTGATAAATCAAAATCCAATTCTAGAATGTTTTCCTACATAATAATTTGTGTGGAAGAAAATTTGGAAAAAGGCCTCCCTAAAACCCTTAATCTCTCTCTTCATAACTAGAATCACATTTAGAAATTGTACTACGATCAAATACCTTTTAAATGCAATAACTAAAATGAATATGGACATTTTTGAAAGGTTTCAAATCCAATTCCCTACCCACCAACCCACCTCCCCCTCTTTTCCCTCACATAACCAACCCCAAAGGTTATGGCAGTAAGTGAAGAGAGAATTTGTGAATAAGAAAGTAACATTCTCAATGCATCCTACTTCAAAATCCAAGCTCATAATGTATTTTTGATCTAAAATATTGTCTTACGATCTTTAATTCAACCTCACAAGGATAAATCCCCCTATGTTTTTAAAGTGGTGGTACTCCTCTATTTATAATAACATGCAAGAATATAAAATGCCTAAGAAAGAACCAAGATTTATTCTTGAAATAAATATTCACATGCAAAGAGTACCTAAGAAGGAGAAAGTATCTTACATAAACAAAATTGTTACACTATGTTACAATATTTGTAAACCAAAAGTGTGTATATCAACATAGGATGACATTTCCATCACAACGTTCACCAAAGTAGAACACAATATTCAACAAAGGAAAGGAAAATATGGACTACATATAGCAAAGAACTCTAAATGATCATTCCATTTAATTCAATAAAGATTTTGATAGACACACATTTGAAATCTCATCCTTAAAATTAAAGTCTTGAGAAATCGGCAATGTTATGTCTTGTTCTAGTTCTCTAGGAACCTCAAAAGATAATAGATGTCTTACTAGAATAAGTAGTAATATTTGGGGTTGCAAATAAAATAAATTGTGGTTGTCCTTCAAAGAGGAATGACATGGGGCTCATGCAAGCCGTAAAATGAAAGAGAGACCTGGAAGACAAAATAAAATAGTCAAGGGTTAGACTTATGTTTCACAGGCTGTTGGGAATAGAAAAGGAAAAATGGCAATTGACTGAAGAAGAAAAATGGTGAAGGAAAAAACAAGGTTACTACTCGACTCACTGCAATGGAAATTTTGAACCCTTAATTTGCTTATTGAGGCATATTTGGTAGATTGTTGTTGTTGTGTTAGAGGTGGAATAACTACTGTAATTGTTTCTTGATGATTCGTCTCAGTTATATTAACTAATGCTTTTGTTAACAATTCTTATATATTCTCCCTCATTGGAGAAAGCATTATTTCATGCTTGGTTTTTATTTCAAATAATTCATTCTCCAATCCTCTTAAATCAATGCTTAATTGGTGCAATGTGTCCTCAATATCATCATTTTTGTTTATATATCGAACAAGCCACCTTTCTACTTATTCTTCAGAGAATTCAATTGAGTCACTGAATTCAATTTCCCATGCAACTTTTAATTCTCCTATTTCTTCTACCCCAGATGGGGTGACACGTAGCGCAGCAAGGCAACGCGGTATGGAGCCTGGCTTGTCCATAAATAAGGGTCGTCGACTCCCATCCCCTCAACAAGCCCCAACAACCAGTCTCATGCCATGAGACCTCTCACTCGCGTGAGGAGTCTGGATGCATAGAGAATTAAGGAGGGATCCTTAATGGAGGAGCCTGTCACGTCCACCCTCCTGGATATCAACAAATTTTTCTATGGCATCACCCATTTTGATATCGGCCTGCACTAGCCTTGCTACTCCGAGCTCTGGTGCAATTACAGGAACACCACCATCACTTTGGCCATTGCTCTTCACATCCCCATGCCGAGAGAAAGAGAGAATCCCCGTAGGGGATTCACCTGGTACACTTTTGCTAATCGTCAGAAGATACAGTAGTGGTTTGAAAGAGAATTTTTCATGGCTCGAACGCAGCTCGTCCGTAGAGAAAGGAAACCCAGGACACCTCCCATGGCATATGTTGAGGAGGTCTTTCCGGAAGATCCAATTTAGGCTCCCCCGGAACACCTCCTCTTTATCGTACCTGACAATTGGCAGCCTCCAAGATGCCTTCAGGGGGAGACCACCATGGAGACCACTGGGGCGCAGCCAAACATCAACAATAGGGAAGACCAGATGGAGGAGTTCCCCACCTGCTATATTGAAGAGGAGATTCTAGAGGAGCTGGACTCGCAGGGGGCCGCGCACGCAGGAGAACACTTATCGAGCATTGACAACAAGCATTCTAAGGGGAAATAGGATGAGACATAGGGAATGGAAGTGGCCACAGAGCAACAAAGAGGGAACACGATAGGCAAGGCCGTGGACATCAGCCAAGGTGGTGAATTCAAGGAGGATGGCCAGGTGTGGGAGGGTGGCATGACCTGCATGCCACATCCCATATCCACCATGCAGGAATCATGGCGTGTCCAACTGCCATTCTTCCACCCGGAGCACCTAGATCTGATGTTTTACTTGAGGATCCAGGTGGCAGACCAAGTCAATCGTTCCATCCTCATCAACCAACGCATTGATATGTTATACGATGCATACTCCAACGTGCTCGTAGGGCAAATATGCCCTACATGTGCGCAACCTTTTGTGCTACTAGCTAGAGCGGGAATGCAGGAAGGTGATGCTAACATGGCCACCTAAGAGGCCACCAAGTAACTGTTCTCATTAATGTTACTAGTTAGAATTTTAGTTTTGGTTAGAGCTATGACTTTGCAACTGTCACATTTTAAAATTTCTTTATTTTCAAGATCTTTGGTTCATCTTTAGACTAGGGGTTGCCATCTACCTTGGTTTCCTATGGGTAGGACATATGGCCTCCTATTTTTTGACATGGACAACATAGGATTCTAGTTGTTCCGGTTTCTGTTAATTCGGCTGGACAGCTGGCAGACCAAGCATATTTGTACATTTTGGCAGCTAATACAATAGGATCCACCTCTCTGTTTTTTACTTAAAAAAAATGCTTCTATTTCTTCTAATAGTTTCTCCTTAGACAAAAGTACATGGTATCCATTAATAAATTAGGGCCATCTAATTCTTTGGTTATATCAACAAGTTTTAGAAATATGTCACCCCTCTTGATTTTAATAGCATCCAAATTAGATAACAATTCACTTAAACATATAATTCTTTTAAGCCAACAAGCATTAATCTTCTTCATTCATATATTGGAGGAAGGTTTTGATCTCTTCTATGTGTGTCGCTTAATCTTGAACTTTTTTTGCAAACGTTCCCACTACTTCTTTATAAAATCCTTCATCATTTTCTATGTCTATTTGGAGATATTCCCTAAAGTGCATAATCCTTGTTGAGAATCTAGTTGAACTTTGTGCCAATTCCCATATTTCAAGTATTAGGTATATTCTATTCTGGATACTATTTACAACACATTTTCTTGCCACCAACAATAGACTGGATGAACCCCTCAATTTGGAATTGCTTTCCAGGACATCTTCAAGGGTAAGTATTGGCTAAACTACAATTATAAGTTATGCAAATAATGGTTTTGGAGTTAGATATTTCTCCAATTCCTTTATTCTCTCCATTAAAAATTAATTTTATTTTTAAATATAAAAAATAGATTCCTTCATTTCTTCCCCAATTGCATCGTGATATTGCACGATTTTCAAGGGTGGAACCCCCTAAAAATTGATTTCTAATTTCCATTTCTCAACAATTTTCTTATTTTTCATATTCACTTTTTCTATTAACAATTTTTTAGAATTATTTTGGTAGCCCACATGGTGAAGTGTAATAGACTCTTCTTCAAATATTTCTAGCTCTTGGGAAGCCATATCCTTAAAAATTACCCTAGTTTCCATCAATATTTTCTCCGACCACCTAGGTTCTTCTATTACTTCATCTACTTCCATGGCTCTTGGACTTTCCTCAATTTAAGGTACATCTTCACCTACTTTCTAAGATTCTCTTTTTCATT
The DNA here is from genome assembly GCA_032191745.1 of Picea mariana. Classification (NCBI taxonomy): domain Eukaryota; kingdom Viridiplantae; phylum Streptophyta; class Pinopsida; order Pinales; family Pinaceae; genus Picea; species Picea mariana. Next base: position 70,472 of record JASDQU011402884.1, on the reverse strand, counting down.
GAATGGAAGTGTGTAAAACATGATATTTTTCCAAATTTGTTTTTGTACGGTCTTTATCACCACCGTCATCTGAATTTCTAAAGGATTTTCTTCTTGGTTCTAGACCACTGCTTCTAGTTTTTGTTTTTGTAGAAGTACCTCTTTATGAAATATTGGGTGAAGTAGAGTTTTTGTTAGTTTCCTATCTACCTTCAATCTGTAGCACTCACTGGAGATTTCCACCTTTTCAACATCATTCATGGTTTCTTCAATAGAGGCCTCAAGAAGATTTTTTTTGTCTCCTCCTCCTTCTTCAAATTGTTCATACTTACAAAAATATGATGAGTATACAACAAGGGACATGTGTGAAGAAAATAAGTTTTTAGGGTCAAAACCCTTGATGCAATGAGATTCTTTTAAATTGAGTTGATTCAATTCACCAACAAATTCATCTATATGGGAAATATGTTTGACAACTATTTCCTGAACCATTCATGGAAATGGAATAAATTGTTACTTTCATTTTTTGTTAAAAAAGTGTTCCCAATATTTATACTATCTGGAAACCTCAATGACAAAGAGTTAATCAAATACATAAAAATGGTAACAAGAAGGGTTTCCCCTATAATCCAAATAATCTCAAAAGATCGAAATCATCCAAAATTTCAAAAATTCCTTTCACGGAAAGAAAGGATGCAACCTCTAGTGACAATATCGATGCAATAGGACCATGCATTAATTTTTTGAAAGAATATATAAAGCCATTTTGGACCACGTATAAATCATATTGGGCTTTATGTCTCCATAAATCAGGGTACCAGAAAAAATCTAGTTCCACTTTAAAAACAATATTCCTTTCCATGGGAAAGTCTTCAAATATGTGACCGTAGGCTATAACATAGACCAAATAACAAGTCATATAAATTTTTATGGTTTTTCTTAGGCTGCCCAGTTAAAACAATATCTCATTTGAAATGATTTGACCCTAGTAAATCAGGGCATCATCATGAAAATCAAAGTAAAGAATATAAACAATGTATTTTGACACAGAGGCAATGGAATCTAATCCAATTATTTAGGAAAAAATATAGAATAACTCTTTGAATGGGTATTTCAAAGAACTTAACTCAACTTGAGTAGAATTGTTGTCAACTCGTAGTTTGGCGAGATAATTCTCAAGGATCTCTACTCCTCCTTGGTGTTCCTTGAGAAACTCATCTAATTCCTTATTCTTAAACAATATGGTGGGGTTTGAGAGTTGTAAAATTATCCTAAATACTAAGGGAGTCAAAGAGATTGGTGGCTTCCCTTAGATTTGAGTAATTCTTCTTTCTGTGTCAAACTTATCCTCACACCAAAGAACTAGTTCTTTGAAGTCTATCACCTCAGACACATAGCTGTCCAATGTTATGCCTAAACTCGAAACCTTGTTTATTTCCTTTTTTGTAGGGGGAAGAGCCAAATACCGCTTATAATCTTGAAACCACTAGAACTGATGATATTCTCTTCCAAGAGTGTTAAGTGTGTCTCTGTAATACAAGTCTTTTATTCTACTTGACATGTTTTTACACATATTTCTCTATTTACAAATAGGTGGTGCTCATGTCGGTATAACCTTTTTACAACATGGAATTTTAATTATTTATGAAATTTACCACATATTTCCTTGATTATCAACTACTATAGATCTTATTTCAATGTTGCTAGCTTGCACAATCAAATTTTGAATTTATTACAAAGATTTAAGAAATCTTCACCACTTACTAACATAATTTAGGTTCACACAAGTGGAAGATGATGTGGTGGAGGGGAAGTAAATGCCATCAAGAATGGTGATTTGATGTTGGGAAACATGAAAAATGGTTAAGTGTGGAAGTGAAAAGTGGGAAATGGAAAGTGCAATATGATGAATGTGGGATTTTAGGATGTGGGACTGCAGACAGAGAGAGTTGAAAATATAAAAAAGGGGGGTTCCCACATCCACAATGGTAAAATAAAATAAGTACAAGAAAAGGGTGATTTTGTGGGTCATGAAAGTAGATGAGTCATTTTGGAGAATGTGGGATTACAGGTTGCGAGACATAGGAATTGGGAATGAGGTAAATGGGATAGAAGGTTATCCCAAATCCACATTCAAGTAAATTGGATAAGTATAAAAAGGTAAGCAGTGCATTATAAATGACGAGGAATTGGAAGGGGTCATTATGAGTGTTGTGTGTTTGTGGGTTTCAGGACATGAGCATTTTCAAGATAGGGATGGATTTGCCTCCAGAAACATGTAAATATGACTAAGTGTCAATATTATGAAGTAAGAAAAATAAATTGATTATAGACTTGCAGGTTTATGGGTTTGAGGACCTATGGAATTAATAGTAGCCCGATCCACAACCCACATTTCAAAGAGAAAAGAAAATAAGTAAAGAATGTACAATGAATATAGGAAGAAAATAAGAGAATAGGGATTCCTATGTATGTACCAATGTTGATCAACGGATGTAGATCAACATTCGGTTCCAACTGTAGGATAGTGACTGCCTGTGAGTTGTAGAGAAAACATAATCCTCGTCCATTTGGAAAATGGAGTCGAAAAGAAAATGAAAAGGGAAAAAGAGATAAAGTGATGATGAATATACAAAGGAGTACGGAAAAAGACTATGTACATATTATGTGTTGGGGTTTAACAAATTAAATTCATAAGATACTGCCCATTCATGGGAAATGGTTGAGTTATTACTTTCATATCCTTCAAAAAATAAGAATTGTAAACGAGGACCTTCTCAATTTGGTATGAACCAATCTAGAGAGATTCAAAATTTGTATTAAAAGATGGTTTTTCTTTTTCTTTGTTCCATAACGAAACCAATTGATCTTTTTGAAATTATTTTGAGGTAGTTCTCTTGTCAAATATCTTTTGACCACTTGTTGTCTTTTGTTTATTGTCATTATTTCCTATTCTCTTTGTTCTTGAAGTTGCAGAAATTTATGATATCTTTTGTACATAGGTGATTTCTATTTTGTATCTTCATTGTTTCTAGAGAGGAATAAGGAATTCAATTTCAAATGTAATGGTAACCTTGCTTCTATTCTATATACTAAGGTATATGGGGAATTCCTAGTGCTATTTTTTGGAGTAAAGCGTGTTCAATAAAATGTTGTCATTGATGTGAAAGGTAAGGAAGTATTCAAATAAAAATGTGACTTTAATAAATACAAAAGTGGAAGTGGAGTTTATGTAAAAGTGGAGTAAACATGAAAGTGGATTAAAAAAAGGGTAAAATTGAAAGTGGAGTTTATGTAAAAGTGGAGTAAACATGAAAATGGATTAAAAAGGGTAAAACCAACGATAATACTTTACCCATGGTATGAATTGAATTAAAAATAAAAAAGGGGGAACAATAATTATTATTTAATAAAAGTCATGTCTTTTCAAATTGACATGACTTTTCATGTAAAGCTTATGGTAACATATAAATGGCGAAGAGGGTTATGAGAGAAAGTGTGTGTGTGGGTGAAAATGTAATATTATTATGCATACCATTTGATGAGTGACGATTGAATATAATTCAAGGAGCAGTGATTGAATATTAGCGAAGATAAAATCTAGTGTTCTAGAAAAAAAATATGGCATTCTAGAAAAAAAAATTGTAAAGGAAAATCTAAGGCAGAAGTAGAAGCAAGAAGATCTGGTGAAGGCAGAGTGAAAGCAGAAGGAGTGAGTGTTGAGAAGATATCACAAAATCAGAAGTAGTGAGTTTCGATATGACCCGGAGAAAGTAGAAGTAGCAAGTGAAGACAAAATATGGTGAACAAAGAAGTAATGAGCACAGAGTAGATTTGGTGAAGAAAGAAGAAGCAAGCATAACAGTGAAGGAAATGTAGATGAAGAACTTGTAAATAGGTTGGTTCCTACATAATAAACAACTGTGGGGATCAATTTTTCTTGTAGGTCAATGCCTACAAAAAATAGAGGGGATTGGTGTCTCCTATAGGTCAATGCTTACAAATAGCAGAGGGGATCAGTGTCTCCAGTAGGTCAATGCCTACAATTATGAGAGGGGATCGATGTCTCCTATAGGTCGGTTCCTACAAACAATAGTGGGAATTGGTATCTTTAACAGGTTGGTGCCTACAAACATTTGTAACCATAGATGTCATCTTCAATTCAAGGTGGTTGGTATATTAAATGATATCTGGTCACAAGACAACACTGTACAAGGTGTATACCCATAGTTTAACTATTGAGTGCTATATACCGTGGTATTATTGTACTAGTTTGATTTTATAGGCGCATTCAAAGTGGTTCAAGTAAGTGAAATTTCACAACATTCTAGAATTTAGTAAAAAGAACATACAAAATAGTCCTCAATACTGAGGGTATATGTTAGTTTTTTCAAAATCCCACCCAGTTTCAGTCTCGCTGATTTTTCAGTCAAATTTAAATGCTAAATTTAGTTTCAGCACTGTTTCAACATATGCTACAGCCGGTGTTTCAGCATCTGCTCCGCGGTGTTTCAGCATCTGCTCCGCGGTGTTTCAGCATCAGCACAGCGGTGTTTCAGCATCAGCACAACAGTGTTTCAGCATCTAAAAAACTTAACAGAAAATAAATTTCTGAACTGAAAATAAATTT
>JASDQU011402884.1:48033-65763 GCA_032191745.1 Picea mariana | reverse complement strand
AATCAAGCAAAATACCATGACCGAATGAACTGGTAGTTGAAGATAGTTTATGTTGATGACTTGTGTATTCCTTCCTTGATTCCTCCCAATAATTCGAAACTTCACTGGTACCTCCCAACCAATGCTAGGGGTGTTCCTTTTTTCCATTAGCCCCATGAGCCGCAAAGGGGCCACACACAAGAAACCAGAAAACAATAGCACCAAACTTACCTCGCAAGGAAGATCTTCCATTCTTTACCAAGTTTGGAACCCAACTCTCAACAAGTAAACTAGTTCATAAAACTTTTGACAGCATAACAATACTTTCAAAAAGTGAGATCCCTCTCCTTTCCTCTCCATTTCTTTTATAGAAAAATTCCCAATGACGCAAGTCCTCGTGCACAAATAATTATTTTTTAAATAATTAAAGGATTATTCACCCACTACATGTGTCACACTCTCCCCAAGTTGCACATGTTAATTCTGTTTTTATTTTATTTATTTAGGCATTTTCCCTCACATTCCCCAATTTGTTCCTATTTTTCCTCTTAGTTGTCCCTTAGTTCCCCAATTCTTCATTTATTTTGTGTCCCATAACTAGATTTTAGTTTGAGTTGGATTAGGAGTCTTCTTTTAGTTAGGATTAGTGGTAGATTGACTCAAGATGCTACTCTATGTGGACCACCTATTCTCTCATGTTTTAATCTCTTTTTATTTAAAAAATGCCTTTTATTATTTTCATGCACACATGTTCATCTACCCACTTTATTCTTATTTCTTTAGTTACTTAACTCATTAGTCAAATCCCTTTATTCCCTTTTTTATTTTTAAATTTAGTCAAACATATTAGACTTAGAATCTTGTTAGATTTCTTAGTTATAAATTAATAATTAGTTAAATACTCTGTTCTAACAAGGTCTAATTTTTTTTTTATTATATTTTCTAGTCCATTTATATTTTTGTTGATTCACAATTTTTTTACGTGACATGCCCTTCAAGATGCAGCTCCGTGCTCCAAGGGTGCCACTCACCTTTGGCTAGTTTGGAAGTTTTTCTGACACTTGGAGTCAACACTCCAATTGTTCAACCTTGTGAGAGACTAAGGGTTTTCTAAGGAATAAAGATTTTTCCTTATTGTGTGCCCCTTAGAATTCCTCGTGAGCTACTATCTCAGTTTTCCCTCACATCATCATGGACCTCTTGGAATGAGGTAATCATTAACCATGTATTTAGGTCATGACGAGACTGCTAATAGGATGTGGTAGGGATGTTGCCACACCTCTCCCTCATCTTTTTGGTTTCTATGTATGGCCTCTTTACTCCTTATGTGAGTCTGATTAGCAAGCATCACCAAGCCTGCATCCACTGAAAAAAGAAATATCATTATCCATATACATAACATCCATATTGAAATCATCATATAATATCATGAGTAGAAATCAATACTCAAACCAAAATACATATCCACTCCCTGACTGAATCCGGAGTCCAAGGAAATTCATTGATGCCATCAACATCCTCAACCTATCATGTATCCTACACACTCAAGAGAACTCATCATTAATACCTATAAATATATGTACATATAGAAATTAACATATAAATCATAATGACATCACAATATATCTCATAATCAAAGCATAATCATAATGTATCATGACCGGATCACTTGCTTGCAAGTGTCCTCAAAGAATATGTCAGTATAAAATGTACTCAGTGAAACTGGATGTTACATACAACCCCTCTTGTTTTAAACTTTGTCCCAAAGTTTGTACAGTCTAAATGGAAGAAATAAATGTATCTGACACAAATCTAAATATCCAATCTATCAAACAAATACAAAAATTGTTGATGCATCGCATATGTGTCCTCCCATGTAGCCGAGTGTGGACTATAATTGTCCCACTAGACCTTGACCTGATCGACTATTCGACGTCATAGCTTCCAAGTGTGATGATCCAATATGCGTATTGGATTTTCCATGAGAGAAATCTCATGCGACACCTCCAAAGAACTCAAGTCAATAACATGTGACATATCTGATATACAATGTCGCAAAATAGATACATGAAATACATTGTGCATACGCCTCAAAGAATCAGATAAGGCTAGTCCATAAGCCACGAGTCCTTTCCTTTCTACAAATTAGAAAGGTCCCACAAACCTAGGAGATATTTTAACACCCTTTCCAAAATTGATTGAAATCTTATGCGGTTTCACCCATAAGAAAACTCTGTCACCAACTTCATAACTATGGCCAATGCGATGCCATTAGCATAACTCATCTATCAATATTGTGTTTATTTAATCCTCTGTCTTATAGTTCACATCTACTCTTCCATTTCTTGGATTACTTTCAGTTCCACCAAGACCCTATCCTCTAGTCAATCCCAACTCAAAGGTGCCTGACACGGTCATCTGTAAAGAAACTCAAAAGGTGTCATCTTTATCATACTCTGATAACTATTGTTGTATGAAAACTCTACCAATGGAAAAAAGTCTTTCCAATGTTTCTGTTGATCCATAACGTACATCTGAAGCATATCCTCTAAGATTTGATTCGTTCTTTTAGTTTGTCCATCTGTTTTAGGGTGATATGATGTGATGAAATTCAATTGCATTCTCAATGCCTCTTGGAAACTAGTACATAATTGTCCAGTAAACACCGATCCTTGATCGAGTATGATATTCCTTAGTACACCCTGAAACCTCAAAATCTTGCTAACAAATACTCTAGCTATGTCGGGTGCCTAATACGTCATACACACTAGAAAAAATTGTTCACTCTTCGTCAAAGTGTCAACGAATACAAAAATTGAATCATGTCTCCTTGCCGTCAGTGGAAATCCAACAATAAAATCCATAGAAATGACTTCCCATTTCGATTCAGGAATTTCTTGTGGGTGTAACAATCCCACCGGATTTCTATGTTCATCCTTCACTTGCTGACATTATAGACATATCTCCATGTAATTAACTATATCCACTTTCATTCCTTTTCGGAAGAGTAAATTCTTAATGTTTTCCTTCATCTTCGTGACTCCAGGATGATCCATGTACACTACTTGATGAACTTCACTCAAAATCAACTTTCTCAATTCATCATTAGGTGGTACATAAATTGTGCCATTATAGCTCAATAATCCATCATTTTCCAATGAATAACCTTCAAACCTTGGTACCATCATGATATCTTGTCCAATATTATCCTTAACTTACTTTTACTAGTCATTGTCTATCTGCAAAGTGAGAATATTTTCTCGAAGATTCGTCTTAAGAGGTATTACCGAGAATATGCATGGTCTCCAACTCAATGCATATGCTACTCTATTTAACATTCTTTTAATGTAAGTAATCTCAAATTCATACTTAGCCATTCTGACCAACGCCTTTGTTGTGTATTCAAGTTACTCTGTGTAAAAATATGTTGTAATCCACTATGGTCAGTTTTCAGTTCAAATTTTCATCCAATCAAATAATGTCTCCAAACTCGTAAGGCATATGTGATTGCTAATAACTCCATATCATGCGTTTCATAATTCTCTTCATGCCTTCTTAATTTACTTGAAATGTAAGCGATCACTCGACCATATTGCATCAATACTCCACCTAGACCTTTCTTGGATGTGTCTGTGCATACCAAGAATTCCTTGTCCATGTCAGGAATCTTTAGTATCGGTGTTGTCATTAATAACTCAATATTTTTAAATGCTTCCGCGCATTTATTCGACCATACTAATTTATTTATTTTCTTCTGCAATTCTGTAATTGGATTTGATATCTTCGAAAAACCTTCGTTGAAGCATCGATAAAAACCTTCCAAACCCATAAAACTACGTACTTCTTGTACGTTCATCAGTGTTGGCCATTCCATAATAACCTCTACTTTCATTGTATCCACAACTATACCTTCTCTAGATATGATATGTCCCAAATAATGAATCTTTGTCTGGTAAAAAGAACACTTTGACAACTTTCCATACAACTAGTTTTCTCTTAGACACTGTAAAACCAATCTCAAGTGTTCGTCATGCTCTTCTTTTGTCCAAGAATAAATCATAATATTATCGATAAATACTTGTACAAACTTGTCCAAGTTTTCATAGAACACCCCATTCATCAAAATCATGAATACACTCAGGGAATTCGTCAGTCTAAACAGTAAAAAAATAAACTCATAGTGTCCAAATATCGTCTTAAATGTGTTCTTATGGATATCTTCCTCCTTAATCCGTAACTGATGATATCTCGATCTCAATTAAATATTTGAAAAAATTGTTTCTCCCTTCATCTAATCAAAAAAATTGTCAATACTTGACAATGGATATTGGTTCTTGATCGTAGCTTTGTTCAATTGGCGATAGTCAATGCAAAACCTCCTTCAATTTTAACAACTCCTTCAATTGCATTTTCAACTCTTACAATTCAAGTGTCGACATTCGGTATGGTGTTCTTGCAATTGTTTTGTTCCAAGTTTCAAATATATAATGAACTCTAATTCTCTTTCTGGTGGTAAACCTGATAGTTCCTTAGGAAATCTATCAACAAACTATGATACTACAGGAAGGTTTTCTAATCCTTGTATGTCCCTGATCTGGATTTTATGAGTAGAAAGAAATGACTACAGATTATTAACAGGTGCTTAACACAAAATAACAGAGATACAATAAAAGTGGTTTTCTATTCAATAAGTAAATAAGTTGAAACTATAAAATGCAGCGGAAACAAGCTTGCTGGAATGGTGGAAGCTTATCTCTGAGAAGAGATGTGACGACTGCGCTCATTCACCAAAAGATTATTACAATGAGTCTCTGAAGGCATTTTTACAATAAATAGGAATGCCAAAAACCCTATACATCCAAAAACCTAACCCTAGGAGATGAAGCGCCAAAAGTCATGTGGGCCCCGTCTGGGTCAGTTAGTACATCAACTTCCTGGGGTCGTAACTTTTGCATATGATCTTCATTTTAGGTGTATGATAGCCCATTGGAAAGGTATTGTCGAGGAGATTCATTTTGAGATATCAATGATTCCTTTGGATATCATTGAGAACATATATACGAAAAAACCTTCATTTAGGCCCTCAAAATGGCCCTAGAAGTTAAAACTGCTAAAAATAGTAAATTGCCAAAATTGCCAGAAAATTATTTTGAGCCAGTTGGAAAAGGTGGGTGGCCACCAATATCCACTTGGATCAATCCTCCATCCTTAGGAAGCAATGTTCTCCATTGCGTTGAGTTCCCCGAATTTCTCCTGTAGAAGTTCTCTGAATGTTGAGTTCCACTGTCTTTTCGAAGCCGAAGTGTCCTGTCGCCCAACTATAGTGGGATTCCCAGATCAACTTCGCTCGCTCGCTTGATGGAACAAAGATATGGCCCAGATGACACAACCACCCATCCTAAATATGGAAATTATCAACAACTGTGTTTGCACCCAACATTTGGCAGGTGGTGGCGAAGTCCGGGTCTTTCTCATAGAGTTGGGGCCATCTAGAGGTCTCATGGCCGCAAGAGTCTAGCACCGTGGTGAGTGTCGCAACTGGAACTCTACTAAGGAAATCAATGAAGCAATTGGTGCTTCTTGTTTTATACTTGATGTTGAGGTGGAATTGCTGCAAGTATGTGGACCACTTTTGATGGCGATCATTTTGCAATTTTCCTTGTGTCTGCATGAACTGAAGTGGCTTATGATCAGTGTGGATGACTGTCTCCTTCCCAAGAATGTAATGTCTCCACTGGCATAAGGATTGCATAATGGAGTAAATTTCTTTGTCATAAGTAGGGTAATTACGGACAACATTTGATAGTGTCTCACTATGATATGCCACGGGGTGGCCATGCTGAGTGAGAACGATGCCCACTGCATAGTCTGGAGCATATGTATCAATCTCAAAGGGTTGTTGTAGGTCTAGTAGTGAAAGTACTGGGGATGATCACAAACGCTTCTTCAAATCATCGAACACTTGTTGTTTGGACCGGCCCCACGCAAATTGTTCCTTACCACCACCCCTGGTTATTTGGCTGAGGGCCCATGCAATATGGGAGAATCTCAACACAAACCTGCGGTAGAAGTTAGCAAGGGCCAAGAAGATCTGAAGCTCAATGAGTGTGGTTGGGGCTGGCCAGTCACGAATGACTTGGATCTTGGTTGGATCCACATGTATGCCATGTTGATCAATGATGTTTCCCAGGTAACGAACCATGTCCACGATGAAGGAGCATTTTTCCAAGTTGGCATATATCTTGTGTTGTCGCAAAATGTACAAAACTTGTTGAATATGCTGCAAGTGTTCGGCCCAAGTCTTGCTGTAAATGAGAATGTCATCCAGATACCCCACTACAAAAGTATTTGTGAATGGTCACAAGATATCATCCATCATACTCATGAAAGTGGCTGGAGAATTAGTCAAACCAAAGGGCATGACCAACCTTTCAAAAAGGCCTTCTTTTGACTTGAAGGTAGTTTTCTATACATTTGTCTGTTTTATCGGGACCTGGTGGTAGCCAGACTTTAGATCAATCTTACTGAAGTATTTGGTCCCCGTGAGTTGATCAAGGAGGTCATCGATTTGGGGAATCGGGTACTGGTTTCTGACTGTGATTTTATTCAGAGCCTGGTAATCAATACAGAGTCGCCAGGTTCCATCTTTATTTTGTACCAACACGATTGGGCTCCCGCAAGGTGATGAGATGGGATGGACGTGCCCCTTGTGGAGCAGTTCTTGGATCTTTTTCTTGATCTCCTCATTCTATAACAGAGAGCGTTGATAGACTATCCCATTGGGAAACGATGCATCGGGGGTCAGATCAATGGGGTGCTTGACTTGGTAGTGCAGAGGTACCCCGGTATGTGAGGAGAAGATATCTGATTATTCTTCCACAACCTTATCTACTTGCTTCTGTTGTGTGGAGAGGTCGTCCGCAGAGACCCTGGATGTGGCTATGATCTTTCTCTTATTCTGAGAGAAAATCACGAAGAAGACAAACTTCCCCATATGAGAGATGATCTTCCTGCATTTCTTAGCAGAGATCAAGGAAATAACACTAGGTGGGACTGCCTCGGGTATCCTGTACAATTTCCTGTTCAAAGTAATAATAACACTACGAGGCCTAGACTCATATACAACATGAAGTTTCCATAAATAAGGTTGGCCCAAAAGAACATCAAAGACTTTGAGAGGAGAAACATCACACAATACCTTGTCTTTGAAGGGCTTGATGTCGTACGAGAATTGACACTGTTGGTTGACGCGGAGATCACTTCCTTGGAAGAGCCATCCAATGGTGTAGGGTTATGGGTGCGGTGTTGTCAGCAAGGACATCTGCTTGACGACCTCTACTGAGATGAGGTTCTTCTAGCTACCTCTATCAACGATGAAGTGTAGTGGGGTGCCTTTTACCCACATCTGTGAATGGAAGAGGCGTTCTCCTTCCTCTGGCTCGTCTGGTTCACCAGGATGGAGCTTGGTGGTAGAAACAGTGGCACTGGGTTCCACGCCAATGATCCATCTTCCCCTTTCTGGTTCTGGCTCAGAGTCAGAACTCGCATCTGATTCAGAGGCTTTCACTTCGGCCACCAGCGAGCGCTTTGAGCAACAGTCAGCAGTATTATGCCAAGGGCTCTTATGGAAGTCACACCACTTCTTGGTATCTTTCTTTGTCTTTCGGGTGTCCTTCTTTGCTTGTGTCTTGGACTGGTTGTCCTGAAACTGTCCATATTTTCTCGATCCTTTTTTTGTGGGTTGGGGCTGCCCTTTCCTAGCTTTTGTTGTGAGGGGTTCCCAGGCCCAAATTGTCATGTCTTTTGTTTGAGCTTCTGCTTAGTTTTGATGGCATATCGGTAGGTCGTGCCCAAAGATGAGATGTCCAGAAATTCCATTTCGGTCTGGATGTATCTATGCAGAGAGTTGTGATACTTGAGCACCAAATGTCACTCTAAATCTTTTATACCCAACTTGGTGTGCAAGGTATGGAAGATATTTGTGAAATATGGCACTGCTTGGTCTCTTTCTTGCCGCAGTGTGGTCCATTTGGTGTACAAGTCGTCATAACTTCCGACATGGTAGTATTGTTCCTTAATATCATCACTGAAGGATTCCCAGGTGGCCATGAATGTAAATAATGAGGGTTCCTCTATTTCCTTTTGCTCACAGAAAGTTCCCCACCAATATTTGACATGGGGAACGAATTTGAGGAGCGCAAAAGTAATCTTTTCTCTATTCGAAAAGTTATGGATAGAAAAATACCCTTCTAGTAGATTCGACCACTTGTCTATAGAATCTGCGTCTATCTAACCTTCAAATATAGGAATATAAATATGACCTTCAAATATAGGAATATAAAAGTTTATTTGTACCTTGAAGGGGGTGGCACCTCCGCTCGAAGAAGATTCATCGCTTGTTGGTAGCTGCCGAAGGATTTGCGTGAAACTATCCATCATCTCGTTCCTTTGTTGCATGAGGGATTCCTCAATCAACAGTTTGAAATGATCTCTTGTCCCATCATCTTTCTTTTATTCTGCCATGAGAGGTCTCTTGGGTGTGCGAGAGATTTTTTCCTCAAGAGAAACAAGCTCGAGACCCAACTCTTTGTACTCCGACCTCATTGGGGACATGCATTAAGACGACAAGGAGCAGACTGCTCTGATACCACTGATCCAGATTTTATGAGAAGAACAAAATGACTATAGATTATTAACAAGTTCTTAACACAAAATAACAGAGATATAGTAAAAGTGGTTTTCTATTCAATAAGTAAATAAGATGAAACTGTAAAATGAAGCGAAAACAAACTTGTTGGAATGGTGGCGGCTTATCTCTGAGAAGAGATGTGACAGCTGTGCTCATTCGCTAGAAGATTATTACAATGAGGATCTGAAGGATTTTTTACAATAAACAGGAATTCCAAAAACCTAACCCTAGGAGATGAAGCTCCAAAATTCATGTGGGCCCCGTTTGGGTCAGTTAGTACATCAACTTCCTAGTGTCGTAACTTTTGCATACAATCTCCGTTTTAGGCGTATGATAGCTCGTTGGAAATGTATCATCGAGGAGATTCATTTTGGGGGATCAATCATGCCTTCCACTATAATTGAGAAGCTCGATTCTGAAAAACCTTCATTTAGGCCCTCAAAATGGCCCCGTAAGTTAAAATTGGTAAAAATAGTAAATTGCCGAAATTGCCAGAAAACTATTTTGAGCTAGTTGGAAAAGGTGGGTGGCCACCGATATCCACTTGGACCAGTCCCCCTTTTCGTTAAACGCCAATATGACGTATAATTTACACCCCTTGCACATACTTTTCTGTAATTGTAAGGAAGAAATAAACCTAAATGAAACTCCCTGGTTTCTTCTTACAATTACTCTACTCTATCCCAAATCATCTTTTAAACTTAATTGTTTCATCTTGCATTTAAGTATCAAATCGTGCGATTCTAACCAATCCATTCCAATCACTATATCATATGATCCCAAGATTGTAACATACATGTTTACACTTGTCACAAAGTCACCCAAGTTAATGTTACAATCCTTAATGTTTCCTCCAACCTTTTTCTTGGAACCAAATGCAATCTCCACATGTATAAACTCATCTTGTTTGACTGCCTTCACCTTAATTATTTTAAGCGCAACACTAGATATAAAACTTTTATTAGCTCCTAGATATATTAAAATATTAAAATGTTGATCGACGATCATACCTGACGTCTCAAGAACAATAAACTAATGCTTGGCTTGGTGGTTATTCATCGCTGCATGTATCCTGTGGGCCTTTCCAAAATATCCAACTCTCGCAGGTCCCGATGATACAATAAATCTTTCCTTCCCAATAGCACAATCTCTTTGGTAATGTGGCTCTCCACATTTCCAACATCCATTCTTTGGTCCGGTGCTCTTAGTCCCAGAAGTAGATGCTGTTGGCCTAGGATTCTGCTGTACTGGTTTGTTCTATGGACCAGGTCTAAATTGAAGTTGTTGTCGTGGATGAAGTTGTTGTTGTTGTTGTGGTGGTGGTGATCTGTAAGGAGTCGTCTACTAAGGAGCATGCCATTGCGATTTCAAGAATACAGGTCCTCTAGGCCTATCATGGTTCTTAGAATTCTATCTAACCGATGTAGGATGCTGCTACGCTCTAGGTGGCGCCTGTCCAGTATTTATGGAAGGAGTCCTGCCTTGGCCCCCACTGTTCATCTCTTCCTTAGCAATGAGGGACTTTTTAACTACATCGTTCAGCGTTTGAGGCATCAATATCCTCAATTTTGCATGGATGTTGAAGTTGAGGCCAAAAAAAACTTGTTAACCTTTAATTTCTCATTGTTCAGATGTGGAGCATGTCTAAGTAGCTCCATGTACCTGGCCTCATACTTCGGTACCATACAAATACCCTGTCGTAAGATGTTGAAATCATTAAGATGACACTCAATTAATTCATCGGACAAGTACCTCTCCCAGAATCATTCCTCAAACAATTCCCATGAAACGTCTTCAACGACCATGTTTAATTAAGGTAAGAGTGTCTTCCACCAAATAAGAGCTCTCCCTTTTAGTTGAAAGACCGCCATGCAGACTTTCATGTTGGAGGTGCAATCGCATAGTGCAAATCACATTGCCATGTTCTCCAACCATGCCTCGACGGCTAAGCCATATGTGGCACTCCAAAACTCGGGAAATTTCACTTTCTCAATTTCTTTGTGTAAGCTACTACTACCTGCTGGAGGGCGTTGTGAACCCTCATTGGGTACAAACTCTATGCTCTTATCTCGATCCTGGCTATTGATCAACTCCTTTGACATCCTCTGGAAGGATCTCATCATACCTACCATATCTCCCACAACAACCTGCTCTTGCTCAGTAGTATTATCCTCTCAAAGTGGAGCTAATACCTCCTACATGGATGCTCTTGGAGGAAGTGTAGCTCTTCCTCCCGCACCACGTCTTCTACTCATCCTGCATCCTCTGACCATGATACCTTCCATGAACAAATCCAAATTTATATTAGCAATACATCTTTAACTGTAAAAAAAAATTAGGGAAAGGCATAGTGGGTCCTTTATTGTAGAGTTGAAACCACTCTGATACCATATGTAATAACCCTCATTAAACAACACAAATTAATCTATCATGTGAAGTGGAAAAATAATATTTTTTTTTTCTTTGTAAAACAAGACCAAAAATACTCATTTAGCTATTATGACAACAAAGCAATTAATGTAACATAGTAACATGTAACAAACCCTCCTTAAATATCAAGAGTAAGTATGCATAATATAAATATCATAATGTGTGCTAAATTATAATAGAAACAACTTCACCCCTTTTTCTTTATCATAAAAATTTAATATCTTTAAGATATTGCTCCACTAAAATCAATAACAAACAAGGAGTAAGTAATTTTCATCTAGCAATTAGGACGTAATTATGCATACACTAAATTATGCATACACTAAATTTACGTAATTATGCATACACTAAATTTACTTAGCTTTAAAATTATAACACTTCGCTCGACAACTTGCATGGTCGAGAGTTAAATTATTGCTAAGATCCACTTTTAAATTTTCTTAAACTTCAAGTTCGCATCTTTCGCCATAACCCTCATACATAAAATATGATTTAAAATTTAAATCCAACATCATTAATGCACTCAAATGATTCTTTTACTATTTAATTTATAAAATAGAATTTCTTAAGAATTATTTACTCACTCATTCAATTTAAATTACAAAGTTAAAATTAAGAATTATCTAGTGACATCATAGTTTTACAACCATTCATCTTAACTATTCTTTTAAGATTCGCAAGGACACAACTAATTCCATACATATCATAAACAATTGACTCAAAATTCTAAAAAGATTAAGTAAATTATACAAACAAATGAAAGAATAGTTAACAAGGGGAATAGCTGCAAAGCAGCTAGTCCCTGCCTCATTGAAAAAAAAAATCCAAAGTTTATTGAATGAAGTTTACCCTGAAGTATAAATAATAAACTGTAAAGTAGATTATATATAATAAATTTATGTGAGTTTAATAAACTGTAAAGTAGATTATATATAATAAATTTATGTGAATTTATTAATAAATGTGTCTGGAATTTGTGAGGTTCTATTTATAATTTTAATGAGATATGTTTAAGTATATAATATGGATTTTTCATGTACTTGCACATAGATTGCCTTTTATGAAACATGTGGTTTTAGCCTATTTCTTTTATTTGATAGCACTATGTAAGCTTCAGTACAAGTTTTATTGCTTGATGTTGGAACACATTCAATAAGTTTTTGCAGTTTTTTTAAAGAGGAATGACTAATCTAGAGTACTAGTCACTGAGGTAAAACCATAGTATTGAAAAAGATGGATAACAACTTCTTACCTTCTAATAATTTGAAATGTTAAAAGAGCATATAAACAAGCCCATTAACATAACAAAGAGGTGAACCTTCTGCAAAATGCATCGATTGTATATGAAAAGGTGTAAATGCATCGATTGTACATGAAAGGTTGTAACCTAGCATGACTAAACACGATTTTTTATTTACAATTCTAATACAATTTTTATGTTTTATTTTCCAAGAGGGATTTTTGAATTAAAGGTTCATTTCATTAAGATTGTTTTTTTTCTTCACTGTTCTTGGTAATGGTTACGGTTACAAGCTTAAAAGCTTAAACCATTACTTCCACCAAAAAATTCAAATTATTTACATTTATTATCTTTAATATATATTCAAAGAAAAGTTGTCTTCAATTTCTTCAATTTTTTCCAGCATTCCAAAGGTTATAAAACAAAATTTCAATTTTTTCCAGCATTCCAAAGGTTATAAAACAAAATTTCCCAGACAGATAGGAAACTATCCATTCGTCCCAATGAGACCGTTGGGGTCACGATGCTCCTGAAATCAGGTAGTCGAAAAAGGGGATGTTTAGTTACATGTTTGTGTTCGTGCCAAAGAAGTTGACACCGACAAAGAATGGGGACAGACGTCAACCTATTGTAATAATCTTTTTCAAAATCGATCCACAGAGCCAGTCCCTCGACTGCAGAGTTCCTCACTTGCAGTGCACCTATGCCAAACCTAGAGCCACACAACATAATAAAATATGTTGTAAAAGGATTCCACCTCAAAAGTCTAGGCAAAATCATGCCAACCGTTGATGAAATAAGAAATGGTGAGCAAGTGGGCAATGGGTTCGCTTACTGGAGACTCAACAAGGGCCTCTGACTTACCACCTTATTGATTTGGCTTACACCTGACGGTTTTTTAGTTTGGTATTAAGAACCTGTCAATTATGCAGGAAGGGAAACGCGTACGGACGCGTTCTGAGTTTAGATCTCCATCATTCAAAGGCATTAATGAATTAGATAAAATGTGGTTCATTGTGCAGGAGAGTGAGGGGAATAGACGATGGGTTCGAATCTCTTCGTGCCTCTCTAATAAATTTGTCTCCAAGGAAGAGAATGTGGCTTCCCATCTTCTATTTTGTAATTATTTATTCGCTATAATTTAAAACTATATTCTAATTTATTATCAATCAAATTATGTCATCATCTATTTTTTTTAGTTTCTCATGTTTTCCTCTCGTCCAGAATGACACATACCTACAGTCCCCCATGAAATACCATTCTTAGTCAGAGGAAAAACATGCAATCCTTGTATTACATTACGAACTACATAAAATCAATATGTCCAACTATCAATATTCTAAGCAATCCGTCAACTCTCAGTGCGTTAGTATTCTATTATTTTCTCACATATCATCCTCAACTTCACGTATTATCTATCAACTTCGCCTAATTAACCCAATAATTTGCACGCGCTGTGTTGTTGTCAGCTTTTTCAGGAAGAGGAACAGTTAAATATGGACAGCATGAAATGAGGGCCTGTGGGCATTTTTGATTCTAGTTCACATGGGCCTGACATGTGATGTGATGATAGTGTAAGGCTATAACAACAACCATGAGAATATTTGGGGTGACGTGAGAATTTAGTTAAGTTTGGGATGTTTGAGAGGGCTTCTCCAATATCCATAATAATGAATCTAGTCAGAGGCAGCGTGTAATTCCAGAAGGTTGTTTATAAAATCAAGGGTGCAAGGAAGGTTGTTTATAAAATCAAGAGTGAAAGGAATCACTCTCAAGAGATATCTCACAAGCCTTCGAAGGAAATATCTGCATCAGCCTCTACTTGAAGAACCCCTTCACCATTACATTCCATTATCAACTTACCCTTATCACCATCTCTTAAATATATCTTGGCAGAGAGATAGTAATGCACCAGAAGTTTGCCAGAGCCTTTGCAATAATTTCGACCGGATCCTGGATTTTCCTATAGGAGTGTAGCGTTATGGATAAAACAAAAGTACATTGAAATGAAACCCTAATCAAAGTTTATCATCGATTCCTGTAAGATAAAAATTTGGTAGGTAGCAAGGCTATTAGGGGTAACAAGGAGGGATTGTCTTTCTATGACTGGGAAGTTGCAGATAGAAGTACAAGACAAGGAGGTGAAAGCACTCGTGGTGTACTCAAATAACATGTGCAAACTACTTGGGATTCCCAAAAGGGATCTTGTTGACAATAGTTTTTTTTTTTTTAATTACAAAATAAAAATGGGATGATTTATTGCAAATCTGAANCTTCTTTGGAGTCTAACAACGATACTATAACTGGCAGCGGTCCAAGATTAACAAGGTGTCATGTTGTTCACAAAGAAAATTACTACAGGTAATGATTGCAAACCTAGGTAAAATGTCATCTGCAATTCAAGGCCAGTCACTCTTTTCTATGTCATAATCCTTAATTTCTCTAGAATTTGAATTTCATCAAACTCCCCTTCCATATAGGTATGTAATTAGAGCCTTGATATTTCCATGGTCAGAATAATTTC
Organism: Picea mariana; assembly: GCA_032191745.1. Classification (NCBI taxonomy): domain Eukaryota; kingdom Viridiplantae; phylum Streptophyta; class Pinopsida; order Pinales; family Pinaceae; genus Picea; species Picea mariana. The sequence continues at coordinate 50,901 of JASDQU011402884.1, read as the reverse complement.
TAGAGCCATTCAAAATTTGTGCAGCTTAGATGCCTCTGGTCCCATGGGGAATAACTTTGCCACAAACTCTGCATCCACAAAGGATGAAGAGTAACCCCCAAAGGACCCAACCAATGTCGTTTCATGGGAAAAGTTGCCTCTTTCACCATTGCACTCTTGCACTCTGTAAACCATCCGATCGAAAAAAAACATGACATGCCTCTTTTTTCACACATGATAATACTTTATGTTAAATATGAAGCTACTAAATATATTATTAGATGTGCAATATATCAAATATCAAGATGTAGAGTTATCTTACTAGGAGCAAGCATTTAGAAGTCGTTAGAAACCAATAATAGAGTAACCTTCATAACAACTTAATATGCAAAAATAAAAAGAAACGGACACCAACGATGCTACAAGTCGTCACAAACCAATAATACAGTAACCTTCATAACATATTAATCTGCAAAAATAAAAAGAAACAGACACCAACGATGCAACCTAGATTCGACCATACTTCTACATTTAAAGTTTTGAAAATTAATTGAGCTCAAACCGTTTCTATATATATTGACATACCAAATAATAATTGGCTCCATGCTCCAAACCTTCCAGGGTGACTCCCCATTCATTCACAGGCACCAACAGGCCAAAGTAATTGAGCAAACAGTTATCCCCGAAGAAAGCCCTGAAGTTTATCGACCCCATAGGAATGTCAATTGGACGATGGCCGATGAATATAGTTATTAATGGGTTGGTATTAATGATTGACTCCTATACGCCTTATGTTCCTGCAAACCAAAATTATATTAGACATAACCAAGAGAACATATACATGACAGAAATGCATGAGCGTATATGCATATTGGCAGCTTCAACTAAGACATGAGAATAATATTGTTTCTGTAGTTTTAAAGAAAATATGTACCTTCATTCAATATTCTTTGGCAACATGTTGTCACTGCCACTTCTATTTCTTGCATGTTACTCAGTTCATTATTATTACTCATTTCATCGCTCACGACCTACAATTCATCATGTTCTCTGGAAAATGAAGAAACATACACATCGGAGGAGTAATATTGATGTCCAATGTTATTGTGTATGGTACTGAACAGACGTTGATGTTGTTCATATAGATGAACTTGAAAATGGAGTCATGGTCTCCACCCTAGATTTTGATCTTTGTACAACTTGCAATTGCGGTTCCCTTTGTTTTGTTTTGGAATTTTTGTTCTGGAACCAATAAAATACACTGGCATCCTCAACTTCTCCAAATTCTTGTACCTTTGCTGTGATGCCTTTTCTTTGTTTTCTTGTGGGGTTCTTCATACAAGAATTGAATATGGTTTTCAGAATCTAGATCTGTTCATGGGAAAATTTGCCTCTATCTCCATTGCACTTTGTACCTATTCTAAATCCTCTTTTGTTCAGTATGGTGTGCCTCTTCCACATGAAGACATAGTAGAGCTCTGCTAGAAATACAAGAACAAACCCCCCAAAGACTATGCTAAGCCCAATACCCAGTGCACCTAACGCATCCATAACCCCTCTTTGTTTCTACACAATGCTCATGTTAAGCCTGCAACAAACTACCCAAACATACCTTCACATTTACACTAATAATCTCTCTGTTCACACTCACAGGCTCAGTTAACTACCCTTCACCACCTTCCAATGCTATTAACTATCATTTTAGTTCTATAAGATCTGTGTCATATATTTTCTTAAACAAAATTCACTTAAATCTCTTCATGGAGGAACTGTTATTAGAGAAACCCCACAGACTTAAAACACACACAAGCTCTTTAGTTATTATGCTGCGCTTTCATGAAATACTCGCAGAGTGGCACAAGCTCTTCAATTATTACTCTTCCCTTTCATGAAATACTCACAGAGCGGCATCAACAACTGGAAGGGAATTGAGACAAACATGTCTCAACCATGTCAAGCAGATATGCAAAGCAAAACTTGAAGACTAAGCAGATGAAGAATTGGGGAGCAAAAATAATAAGGGACAGAATGGGGGACACAGAGCAAAAAGAATCAGGGACAGAATGAGGGGCGCAAGTTGTGTATGGAGAGGTGGGGGGTGGAGCATGGAGCTATGGTGGTTGATAATGGACCCTCGAATGCAGTTAAACATAGTGAAATTGCCACGAAGATAGTGTGTCTATTTTAACTTAAACTAGAAACTGAAATTAAGCCAATCACATAATTTATATAATCTTTTTTGGAAATTGATTTTTAACTCTGACAATTATCAAAAAAAAATTTAACACACTGAAGAATTATGTAGTATCAACAAGATTTCAACCAATCTAAAATTAGATACAAAAAATTAAAATATTTGAAAAATATAATATTTTTGAAAAAAAATGAAATAATAAATATATTAAAAAAAACTTAGGCAGTTTTATTGTAAAAAGACTACATAATACACCTATTATTGTAACAGAATGCACCGACTGAATGCTATAGTCCCTAGCCAGAGGCAGGGACTAATAATATATATACAATTTCATATTCCAATTTGATAATTATTAGTATAGTATATGTATAATTCATTGATGAAAATATCTGAAATTATTTGTTCCAAATTAACCTAATTTACTTGTCGATCTCAGTTGGCTATTGGCCTTAAACGTCCACTTTCAAAGATTATCGATTTACAGTATCGATAGAAAATGCATGACTCCAATTTTTAGTTGGATAATAGTAACTGATAAATTCCAACCGCATCGAAACCGTCTCAAGAGAAAATAACGACTCTTAAACATTATCCTTACATGTTGACTATATTTCGAAATTTATTGTTGTGGAGGGTTAACTACAATAAATTGTTGTGGAGGGTTAACTACAGTAAATAAAATAGTGGAATCC
>JASDQU011402883.1:58704-71198 GCA_032191745.1 Picea mariana | reverse complement strand
TATAGATTGCCTTTTATTTTCATTTGTTTCTTTCATTTTCTTATAATTTGCACAAATTCCATATCATTGCATACTTGGTAGATATTGTGTCAGTGATATCTAAAACTTATATTTATACATTCGTCCAAGTACTATAGTAATCCTATAATGCTGTTGTATGTGATGTTTACATCATTTATATAAAAGAGCCCTAGCCCATGTAAATTAGATGGAGAAATTCTATATGTTCTCCCATTGATACAAAAATAAATGTCCAACTTAACAAGTTGTTTTGGTTCCCAAATTTTCACATAATGCTCGTATCTTAATGACACTTATGTCTGTCAATCTCACCGTCATAAGAGTATGTCTCTCCTTCAACAAGAAACAAATCCATATATTTAAAAATAAATAAATAATGACATTACCACCTCTTGTGAATATCAACCTCTTACTTGACATTTCCTCTTCTCCTTTTTCTTCAGAACTACCATCTCTCTCTGCATTAATATTTCTCTGCATTAATATTTCATAGATAGTTATTTAGTTGTCCTTCTTAATGCATCAAAACACATGTTTAGAAGTGGATGCCCCATAGGAGGGCATTGCATGGTAAAACAATATATGATAGTATATTTAGCTTGTTTATTATATTGAGACCCGATCCTCATGGTTATTTTTTTACATCTCAACATGTATGTTGTGTGGGAAACCTTCTGTAATTTTTTATATTTTAATATCAACTCATCTTCATTGCTTTTGTTAAAGGAATTATTCAAAGCTTGTTAGATATCTTGTCATCACCGTGGATCCTTTTAACATTTTTAAGTGTGCAAAGAAAAAATAAAAGGATTGACTATATATATGTTTCTTTTGAATTTTTACGCTTGTTATATAAATAAATCAAATATAGCTCATGGCATAAGAAATTGATAATTGGTGCAAAGATGCATTCTATGCATTCCCATCACTGTAAGGGAAACCTAAGGAATTCAATTAACAAAGGAAGATATATTTTCATGGATTAATCTATAGAGAATGACCAATATCACTTAAACAAAAGAACCATGGTATTTTCATAGATCTAGGGGACACTAGTGAAAATATCGTAGATATGATTTTACTCACGAAAAGAAAATTGGAAAAAATGTTTGGTTATGATTCTAATGGTTTTTTAAGATAAACCATGAGCTTCACATGCCTATTTTACTTAATTAAAAAATATGATAGTATACTAATACAACAAAAAAATACCCTAGCAAGATACATCATTTCAAAATATTACAAGTAGAGAAATATTTTTTTGAAGATTTTTTTTGAGAAATCACATCCATTTTTAAATTGATGTTTCAAACCAAACTAGTGTGGTCCATCCTCATGAATAAGTTTGTTCACATGTATGTATATACTATATGTTTTTTGTTAAGAGTTATTCCATCAATTTGTGTACTACCTTTGGGATGAATTTCCATAGGGCCTCCTTTTATATATTTTTTTGCTAAAACAATAGTATCAAGCAATATGGTGACCATATCAATGTGTCCTATGTTCCTTATGGTGGCTAACAGAGTCACTAATTAGAACGAGTCGTGGGAAATTTTCTAATTTCCAAATCTCTTTAGTGGATAGAACAAGTCCCTTAATTAGGTAGAATTAGACTTGGACAAATTTTTATTTACTTGATCACTCACATGCTCACTTTATTTTTTTAGTATATATAATGATATATATTCTCACAATGTGGAATGAGGTTTCTGCTTGGTAAGAAGGATGAGACATAAAGTAATTTGCATTCCYATTTGATTGTTTTGGTTCCTTTAATGGRAAAAATGAATCAAACTCTTCTTAATATTGAATGGAACTTAAGAGCTTTCCCCAATTTTTCCTATCACACAAAAATCCATGCCTTATCTTCTTATCTTCTACCTCTATTGTCATGTTTCCACATCATGTGATACTTATCCCTTTTCCCATTTTTTTATAATTACAATTGCATTCAATATATCTTTATTCCTTATATAAACAAGATGAATTATTGTTTACTATATGGAATGACGTCCTTCCTCATCAAAATAAAAAATACCTAGAGAAATAGATCAAAATGCAAATGTTCATAATAAACTTCGATCCTTTTGTTTCTAAATCAACTCATAATGATTCTTTAACATATTTATTTTCCTAAAAAGATCCTTAATTATTCTAATTTATACATAGATTAAATCACACTTAGAAAAGTTAACAAAAAATTTCTAATCTCACCAAGTATACACAACATGCACTTTACTAGTATGAATGTTCCAACCTCTTGCAAACAATTTCCCTTTCATGTTTGATCCAAAATCTATTTTCACAATCTTTGGAATAAGGAAATTGTCTCTAACCAAAGGACTGGCAATGAACAAGAGCTAAATTGTATGTGTGTGTATGTCCTTAATTTTTCCAAGTTAAGTAGGATGTTTGTAGAGTGAACTCTACACTTTTTTTCATAGAAAAATGGCATGCAAGCGTTGCTAAACTTTCCTTAGCATCTAAACATGGGGCCATAATATTGATAATAATTATTATGTGCAAAAGGACGAGAAAATAGAGAAGGTTAAATTTGTGTGTGTTTGTGTGTTTATTTTATCTATTTCCTAAAGTTTCACAAGCATTATTCCTAAGAAACATGTCGTTGTAATGGTCCATACTTGCTTTTCCATTTCAAGTGACATAATTTGGGTGGAGAGAAATCTCTTAGTAAGTTAGCACACTTTATATTATAACATATAAATACTACGCCATAGTTCTTGTTTTTTTTTACTCCTTGAATTCTTATTTCATTTGTATGCATATTACCATGTGAATCATTCTGTTTTAGAATACACACCCCAATGCAATTGATTGTTTTATTGGCTATGCAAAATATAATAAAACATGTTTATAAGTATGTGGAGATTGGAATCTTTTCTATGCATGTTATTAAAGGTATAATTTCTTTCAATGTAATATGAGAAGTAACAACCACTTTGAGGTTGTAAGCTTAAGGTTATTTACAAGTGGTATTAGAATACATGTGGCGTTATTGATTACCCAATCCAATGTTCCTAACAAGTGGTATAAAATAAGACTTCACCTCATTATTTACCTTGAATTATGAGAGGTAAGTTTATAGTTACTAATACTCATATTTCACATTCACACCCACAATGTTCTTTTTATTCTTGTCATATTTCAAGCAAAACCACATCTATCACATGTAATTGACATATCCCTATAATACAACTACATGTATTAGTCTACATATATATACCTCTAAGTTTCTTCCATTTTGTAGTAGTCAATTTATATTTTGAAGGTAAACGGATAAAAACTCATATCACTAAATAGAGATCAACATCTTAAATATGGGAAAATGATTGAAAAGCAAGTTAATTTGAGCATCAATTTTGTTATTTTGTTTCAAATACTAATGCATTGTCCCAATCCTTCCTTTAACCATTAATATTATGTATAACCCATTTAAAACTTCATGTGAATATTCATAGCTAAATTTATTTAACACGTAACACTTGATTATGCTAATTATTTGTTTAATGGTGGTGGGATTATGGTGGTTAAATATACCGAACAAGCTTCCATGAAAGAGAGGGTTTAAACCCACATTTGTAAAATTCATTCATAGATGGGATAGTAGAGGTATAACATGAGATATTGTGTGTGTGTTAGCAAAGATATTGCCAAATAAATGTTAATTTTGGTGATAAAAATGAATTTGCAAGGCCGAATATTTGAGAAGTCAAGAATTTGTACATGGATTTCATAGAGTTTTTGGACACCCACTTGAACACTACTTGAAAAATACCAAACTAGCATAGTTAGGAAGAACATATGATATATTTAGATGAATACAAAACTAGCATCATTATTCTAAAGTCAAATAAGATGCCGATAAATGTTATGTCTCCTGATAAGTTTCTTGATAGGATTATTATAAGAAAACATTTGATGTTAAAGTAAATATCTCCTCCATGCAAGGCCTTCATACTAAAATGAACCTTACAATCCAAATTTAGGTTCTTGTTTAGGTTCTTGTGTTTTGAAGGTGAGAGATGGTATATGTCTAAGTATTTAAGTAATTCAAAGATATATTTGCTTGGATGTATTGGGACTTGAAGGTATATGATACAAGGATTACAATTTAGGTAATTGAGTGAATCAAGTTAGCCACTGCTTTCAAACTAGCCTTGAGCAGTTCAAACTTCTCTAAAGTGTTCTATCACCACATATTTACATTTTATCACTCCCTCTTTTTCATGCTCACTCAAGAAGATGATGAAAGGAGTAAGTTTTCAATATCACCTATGAGCATGAATATTTAAGGTTTTGAGCTTAATTATATCACCTATGAGCATGAATATTTAAGGTTTTGAGCTTAATTATCTGATGATTTCTCCATGGTGAAATTGGTTAAGTAGTTCAAACCTCACATCTTGAAATTACACATAAAGGTGATTGTTTTTCATATAGTTGTTATCTCAAATTTCATTCAGATCGAACTTGGTGCAATGTAAACAAACTAGTGTTATTAAGGACTATAAACTTGATATTAATCTTGTAAATTTTTTTCCTTAACAAGGTTTACCTAGCAACCGAGGGGAAATATCACATTGAAGAAGAAGAAGTGGGTTAGGGGATTGAAGTATCAATGTATCCATCCTATGCCATCTATATTTCTTCTAATAAAAGGATTTATGGTAGCATGATTTGAAATACTGTTCAAAACATGGATACAATCATAGTTTCTTGGCTATGAAAAGAGGAAGATCCATACATCCTTGTATATGGAAAAGAAGCAATATTTACCTCTTGGAAATGATTTCAATAAATTATTTGTGAATACTCCTCAATGATGAAAATATGAACTCACACATTGTTAAAGTTAAAAGGGGCAATATAGAAAGTTCATACTAAGTTTAAATTTTCTAAAAGATTGTTAAACAATAGTTTTTTAATCACACATTCAATATAAAAGTATAAAATACTTTTAGTTTTCCAATATTATCCTTAAGTGGGATAAAGCATATAAATAAAAATAAAAATACATGAACTTTCAACAACTTTGGCTCAGGATTTTCAAGTGGCTAAGAATATTGGAACTGACACATATTGACAATAGAGCATGGAAGGATGCTTGGATCTCTTTCCTATCAATAGTCAAATATTAGAATGATATTTTGGTTAGCTCACCCTTAAGTTAGTTGGATTATACATAACAATATATATAATGTCTCTTTCTTTTTATTAGTATTTAAAGTTTTGCATTCATTTATTGTTTTTGCTTTACTTTTTGTTATTTCATGCTTTTGTACAACAATTTGGTTAGTTTGCTTCAAGTTGCTTTTATTTTTCTCTTTAGGTTTCATTTATATGAATATTAGCTTGTTTAATGTGTCAACATGACTCTTTCTTGCTTAAACAAAGATTTTTTTGTTTTCTATCCTTCCACATCCTCTAATACTTAGTGCATGTTGGTTGAAGTTGAGAAAAGAACACTTGATACCTTTGAGTTATAGCATGGAAGGAGGTGGACTTAAAAAAATAATGCGATTGCAAGAAGAATGCATAGCAATGGTTGGGACTAGGCCATCATGAGAGATTAACTCTTTTATGATCCCAAATCCAACAAATGTTTGATCAATCAACTTGCTACAGGAATCCCATCCTCTAGACTAAAGTGAAGTAGTCACGTGAATGGTTAAAGTTCATAAGTCCAATGTTAAAAAATCATAAGGGAACCATCTTACTACTTAGGAATGGTGAATCGATAAATAAATCCCAAAAGTTGGCGGTCAAGCCATCGAGATTGAAAAGAGTCATTGCTTCCCTCATTAATCAATTGCTAAAGCAACATAATGATAGTATAGGAAAAGAAAGTAATCCAAACAAAAGAGGAGATGAATATATATTCACTGGGGCTATGGAAATTCATTGGCAGTGGAGAAATGCTGTGGTGACTCTATTGTGGTTATTCATGCTTACAAACAGTGGAGCAACACCTATGAGATATCAAAAACTTGTCCGGGAAAAATATTTTACCCCAAATTCAATTAATCCTTGTGATTATGATTGTAACTAAGATAATCAATTCAATATTAAGGAAAACAAGCCTCATCAGTTGTTCTACTGCTACAATTGATAAGTTGATCGAAGTTGGTTCACTGGAGGAATCAATAACTCCCTTGTAAGGAATAATTATATAGGGAATCGCTTCATACAAATATTTAATTTCTATAAAAAGTGAATAACATTTTCCTACTTCTATATTATAGCTTGAAGGTTGTCTACATAGATAAACGGCTTCACCAAGTACGTCACAATTTGTTGAGGCCTCAACCCACTCCAATTTAATATGATTGGGGACCCCCTATTTTTAAATTTAGTGTTAACATTCATCCTTCAAAATGTATATTTTGATTTATCCTATCTTAATGATCTCCTTTAGTTGTCTTGATGATGAATGTGCATAACCATTGGTCCATTTTGACTTGTATTTGCATGCAAGGTTATGATTTGCAGTTGACTTTTTTTCTTTTCATATTTGGTTTAATATCATTGATGCAGTAAATGCAAAACCTCTATATTATTGTAATAATAGTCCAACAATGATTTAGTTCAAAGGTATATGACTATTATGGTGTCATGAAATGCTTACACAAGATTATGAATTGTTTAGTGAAATATCTACAAGAAAATAAAATGTTCTAATGCATTGTGGTTTGTCATGATCGTTTTTTCTTAATGTTGGTATCTAACAAAAAATTTTGGATTTTGAATTTTGATTTTTAGCTAGTGAAGTTAACTCTGTGCTAATTAAATACTCACATCCGACAATCTTGCCTAGTATGCAAAGTATTGTTTTTTCCCTTTATGTTGATGGAATGGATGGTCAATCACTAGCTAGCATTTTCTTTTCTATTTAGGGTTCATGTATCATATCACATGCATGCTATTGTGAAAGCATATGATAACATTTGTATTCTACATATTTGTTTCCCTTGCATGATGTCTTAAATTGATATATCTTTTCATCTTCACATCATGTCATGACATGATTTCCACTATAGTTTCTAAATTGTTTTTTGTATTTTCTATTCATAGGAGGTGATCAATTTGTAGGCATTACCTTTGATGTGAAATAAAAGCATGAAAATGCACGATTAATTATACATTGATCCCATCCTCAGTTGTTCAAAGAGAAACATGAAATGGGTAAAAAATAATCTCGATATGTATGATCCATGCTTGCAAATGGATCCTTCTCTTTAAATTTATTTACCGCACCATGCTTGAAAGATGCCAACCAATAGAATTAATCCAATTTTTTAATTTCCCAAATAGAAGTACTTACATAGATTTAGAATAAAGCCCAATATTACAATAATGATTTTAATAATAGGAAGGATTGTAGATGAGTAATTAATCTTTTCTGATTGTCAAGGTTAATTATATTTGGGAGAGGTTTCAAACACTGGTAGAGGCCTATCTCACTCCCTTTGCTCACAAATTGGTGAAGCGAATTAGTATATATAGTGTATGACAAAGAAAAAATACAAACAAGGGAAGGTCTTCTCCTTGCTTCTTAGGATTCATTAGCAAGTGATTATAGAGAGAACCGTGTAAAAACCTTTGTGATAATGTTAAAACCCCTAAGTCTTCATGCAAACAATTTTAAGGTTGGAGTGTTCTACATTGTTTTTATGGTCCTTGCATATTCACTTTAATGTGATAAGAACAAAAAATGGTCACTGAGCAACTTGTTTCTAGATAAACATGTTTTTGACAAGTTTAAAACACTCACTTTGAATAAAAGACACTCGTTATGAGAATGGTGAATTCCATAGTGATGTCACCACCAAATAATGTTGATTCAAAATATTTACATAAATTTCATTGTCCCAAGGATTTTATTCTCATTGAGCTAGATCCTAGGGAAGGGTTAGTCGACCCTTATTCTAGATTATGTCAACGACATGCTCAGGAAAGGGTTGGTTAACCCTTCCTACAGATTAGCATTCTTGTCAAGGAGGAGCTTTGGGAAGGGTTAAACCACCCTTCCTCTATCATAGTATTTTCATATAGGGCAAGCCCATGGAAGGGTTAGACAACCCTTCCTCCAAATATTTATTCCTATCAAGTGGGAGCTCAAGGAAGGCTCTGTTGACTCTTCCCATAGCATAGTATTCTTGTTGAGGGGGATCTTAGGGACGGGTCAACCAACCCTTCCTCAATCATAATATTCTCATTGAGGGGAGCCTAGAGAAGGTTTGTATGAACCTTCCTCAATCATAGTATACTCATCGAGGGGAATCTTGAGCAAGGGTCAACTAATAATTTCTCAAGTGAGGGATCCCATGGAGAGTTAGTCGACCCTTCCTTAAGCATAATATTCTCATTGAGGGGGAGCCTAGGGAAGGGTAAACCAACCTTTTCTCAAGCATAGTGTTCTCATCGAGGGGGAGCCTACGAAAGTGTTAACAAACCCTTCCTTAATAATAATATTCTTATCAAGTGGGATCATAGGGAAGGGTCGATCACCCTTTCTTATAGATTAATATTCTCCTTGAAGGGTGCTCGAAAAAGAATTAGCTTATCCTTCCTCAAGCAATATCCTAGGGAAGGATCAGCTGACCCTTCCAACAAATTAGTATTCTCATGAGGGGGGATCTTGGGGAAGGGTAGGTCAACCCTTAATCTATATTAGTATTCTTGTCGAGGGGGAAACTAATGAAGAGTTAGATGATCCTTATACTATAACAATATTTTCATTGAGAGGGAGCCTAGGGAAGGGTCAATTCACACCTCCTCTAGGATAATGTTCTCATCAAGGATGAGATTGGATAAGGATCAATCAACCCTTCCTATAGATTAATATTTTCATTGAGGGGGAGACCAAGGAAGGGCCAGTTGATCCATCCTCTAGATAAGTATTTTTGTTGAGCAATATCCTTGGGAAGGGTATGTTGACGCTTCCTCTAGATTAATATTTTCATCGAGAGTGAGATTGAAGAAGGGTTGCCCAACCCTCCCTCTAGCATAATATTATTGTCAAGCAAGAGAACAAGTAAGTGTTTACGTACTCTTCCTCCAATTTAGTATTCTCATTGAGGGGGATACCAAGGAAAGGTTATTTAATCCTTCCTCCAACATAGTATTCTCGTTGAGGAGGATCTTGAGGAAGGATTAATCAATCCTTCCTCTAGATTAGTATTTTTATCGAGTGAGAGTCCATGGAAGGGTCATCCGACCTTTCCTCTAGATTAATATTCTTGTCAAGGGGGAGCCCAGGGAAGGATTGGGTGACCTTTCCTCTAGCTTAATATTCTCATTGAGAGGGATCCTAAGGAACAGTTGGCCAATCATTCCTATATATTAGTATTTTTGTTGAGTAAGAACCCAAGGAAGGGTTGGTCAACCATTTTATAGAGTGTTATTATCATCAAGGATGAGCTTGAAGAAGGGTAAGGCAACCCTTCCTCAAGCATAGTATTCTTGTTGAGGGAGATCGCTATGAAGGGTCAAGTGACCATTCTTTGGGTATATTATTCTCATCAATAGGGAGTGAGGGAAAGGATTAGTCAAACCTTCCTCTAGCTTAGTGTTCTTTTCTATGGAGAGCCAAGGACATATCAATTGATCCTTCCTTTAGATCAATATTTTCATCAATCAGGATCCCAAAGAAGGATTAGAGCATGGTATTCTCCTCAAGCGGGAGCATGTGGTTGCTTTCAATGACCATTTCTTTAGAGTTGTAATACCCCCATATGAACATTGGACACAATTCATAAGTATATGGTAAGTTTTTAAAGTGGTTTACCATATTATTATATTAGAATTAATATTTAATAATAATAACATATTAAATAGGTTCACTTGGGGGTGACAACTTCCTAAGAATATGTTAATCCCTTAGACAAAACCCCATGTAAAGCACTAGATATTGGGTTTTTGTATTCTATTGTTATATTAGTATTGTTGGCTAGGCCTTTTTATTGTAATTGTACCCTTGGTCTCCTATATAGCAATGAGACCTAGTTTTAGGATCATCTCATCTTGTACATTTGTTCTATTGTAAAAGGAGGTTTCCCCCTTGAAGAGGCTTCACATTCATTCTTAACTCTTTATCAAGGTGTGTAGTTACCTCTCTCTCTCTCTCTCCCTCTTATATTTTGGCTGTTTCATGCATAACATTTGGAATCAAAGCATATGATCCTAGTGTTTCGCTCATTCAATTGAGATATCTTGGATTTTTTTATAACACTTTTTTATAGGATTCTTCAGATAGAATTTTTTTTAGGATATAGAGTAGACATATCTAGGTACATGTGGTAAAATTTTTTGGTATTGGTTCATTATAATTTATGAGATATATATCCCGTACAAGCTAGGGATTTTGAGTAGTTCTTAAATCAGTTTCAAATGAGTCATCTTGGATTTTTCGCTATAACTTGTTTTTAGAAAGGTTTTAGACTCTGAAATTTTCAGGATCTAAAGAACACAGTGAATTACTTGTGGTAAAAATTCCAGGTTTTGTATTGTTTTAATTTCTAAGATATATTTTGTGGAAATTAGGTTTATTTGAATAGTCCTAAAACTAGTCTCAAATAGGTGTTCTTGGTAGAAATGACATATATGAAGCTTGGTAAGTCCAAATTGAGTGCCACTAGTTCCTTTGTAAATAAGACATACCACAATATTTCAAGTAAAAATTTTAAAATCAGATTCGAAATATTGGACATGTTGCATTCCATACAAGTTTTCTATTTGGAAATGGATAAGAATAAACAAGTTTTGGGAAGGTTACCATAACTTTCACTTGACACTTCAAATTTTAGTTATACCCATGGTATTGTAGAGAAGTCATATAAAAATACCATAGGAATAAATTTTAGACTCATAAGGGCCTAAAATTTAGAGATACATTAGGACAAAGGTTGACTAGCCAGGAAGTTTCGAAATTAGGGGTTTAGAGGTACACAACTCACAATTGGCTTAACTTTTGATTGAAATCTCCATTTTTGGTGATTCAAAATTTGTGATAAAGAAAAAAAAGAGGGTTATTGTTATTTTTGTCCCACATGGAAAGAGGTGCTCCAAAAATTACTTCTCCCATTAAACCTATAGAAAGTTGAACCAAGACTTATGAAGAAAGTGAATATATATAGAACCAACTATCCAATTTGGAGAATACAATTAATGAATCGAATGATGGAAAATTATGATTTGATAAATGTATGAATAGAAAATGAATGAAATATGAATGATAATAGGGAACGCATGGAAAATAATATGGAAGCAATTCAAGTTTCGATGTCAACTATCTTGTTATGTACCCTAGATGAGACATTCCCTCAAGGAGATATTGGGACAGAAGGAAATCATGTAAATGTGGAGGAAATAAATATGGAGCCCTAAAATCATGATTATTCACCACCTCTAGATTTGCATCATCGGGGGTTCCAATCGGCACCAAGGAACTATTTAATTCCCAAGATCGATATGAGGAACTTTAATGGTAAAGACCATATACCATGGATATTGTAGATGGAACAATTCTTTGATCTACATCAAGTGCTAATCTTACAAAAGTTAAATATTGTGTCCTTGTATTTATAAAATGATTATTTTGTTTGGTATCAATGGCTTTGTGAAATAAAAAAGGATTCTATTATATATTGGTCCATTTTATGGACGGATTGATAGCACATTATGGGGATATTAAGAGCAATACACTATTTAGTCAATTGATAAATCTTTAGAAAAGAGATCTAATTACATAACACATTTAACAATTCCAAAAAACTAAGTCTTAGGGTAAAGAACATTCTATATGAAAATTTGTTAGATCTTTTTATGGGCACTTTAAAGGACAAAATTTAACATGAGGTGTGTATCTTCGAACCTAAATCCCTAGAGCATGCTTTCAGTATGGTAACAAAAGTTCAAAATAAAAATATGGCTACTAGAAGAGTGATCTGTAACAATTATATAGATCACCATGCTCCATCTCCTAACCTCACTCAACCTACAAGGTTGACACCTCAACCAATGTATGAAATAAGAGAAAAGGGACTATGTTTCAATTGTGATAGAAAGTACAATAAAGGGCATAAATATGGCTAGAATAAATTATTCTACATATATTGTGAAGAAGAAGAACTTCAAGAATTGAAACCATCCTAGGATATATAAATAGAAGAGACTACTCCAACCATATCTTGTCATGAATTGGATGACACAATTACTACACAAACGCTCAATACAGAATGATATATCAAAAAGAAAAAAGGTAACAATGTTGATTGATTTTGGTCATACCCATAACTTCATTAATTGAAAATTAGTGGAACTTCTCAATTGATTTGTATTTATAGCACCAGAGTTTCAAGTAATGATTGCAAGCAGGGGTACTATAAATTGTTCAAGGAAGTGCCATAGCATTAAACTTAATATGAGGGAGTATTGATTGGATAGTTATG
>JASDQU011402882.1:23192-35236 GCA_032191745.1 Picea mariana | reverse complement strand
AAAAAAAAAAAAAAACCAAAGAGGGCACAGTGTGCCAGAGGTAGAAAGGCCACACGAAGTTAGAAACATGAGTTCAACAAAGGGAAGGACAACGGTTATATACAAAGGGAAACAAGAGGGAAAAGGAAAGTCAGAAAAAACAAGATGACATAACAACACTAGGTGGAATTAAAGGACAATAAGGATCGATGGGACATCACATTAATCGCGCCAACTGGAGACGACAGAGAAATAGTAATGGTAAGTATGGAACTGAAGGAGATGCATTGAACTGTCAATCAAGGTGCATTAAACCCAAAACCAAGGAAACATCTTCGACAAGCTTCATGGGAAAGCCATACAACACATGGACATGGGAACCCATAGTCTATTCACGAAGACAGAGCAGACAGAGAGCGACAGAGGCTAAAGCACACAGAGTGAGTGCACAAAGATCACCAAGACCATATGAGTCCAACAAACAGTTAACATTCACTACCATGGCACTACCCAAGTAAGCAGAAGTAAGCCAGATCGCCAGAAGAACCATAGTTCAAACCAGGTCACGAGGACAGGCGAAAGAAGGTGAAGAACAGTCACCAGAGATAGTTGATATCGATGAAATACCATCCCCAGAGACGATAGCGGTGAATCCCACACCGATACTGGAAGAAATTCAACAACCAGAATCAAAGGCCATGAAAGTAGATATGACAATAGCAGTGCAGGATCCTTAGTGCCAGGAAGCAGAGACCCTAAAGGAGGTGAAACCAGATAGCATTGAAACAACCCCAGAAGTTAATGGAACGACATTGAATCTAGAAGCAACAATGGAGCCATATGAGTCTCAAACAACCATCTCAGAACACCCAATAGGGGAGACCGCTAAAGATGTCTTGGCTTGGTCGGAATGGATTACAGAGGAGAAACTGGAAGCTGCTGGAACTTCGAGCCATCCACCACAGTACAAAGACAAGATACAGATACCAAGTTCACCCTGCAAGAAACCTGCAACATAAATTGTTCTACCATGCATACCATCTTGAGTACAGGTAGGACTAGAGCTACTGGGCCATTTCGAGAAGCTCAAATATTCATACCACGATGTAGTATATGAAGCCAAGTTCCTAGAACTTGTGCAGAGGGTCTTTATATAGACCATAGGCACAACTCAAGTTGGAGAACCGATTAACCATCCATACCAGTGGGCAACTAGGCTGGAGAAAACATGAATTTTAGGTCTGTTGAACCTACCGCTTTTTGGAAGATGCCAGTATGAAACATCATGCGTCAAACAATTATTAGTAGTCACACATGGAGGGGACATATGGATCGACAAGCCCATCCCCATAACCGTTGAGCTTATTGTGTAAATAACAGGGTTACCAATTCGAGGTATGGATCCCGCATTGTTTTTGGACGAAAAAAGAAAGGAGAAATCACTGTCATAATAAATGAAGAAGAAGTATGGCACCTCCAAGGGGACAAGAGGCATCATCATCAAATGGATCAACAATGCAGCCACACAATTGGGCGCAAAAATATTATCCTGCAAGTTGCTAAGAAAATGCCGCAGAGAGGAAGTACCAGGTGGAGTCGTTGCAGTTGTAGCCCAGTGAACAGAAGTCATCTCAATGAGTTGTGTGCCATAATTATTGAACTTATTCCTAGAGTACTGCAAGGATGGGTAGGACCTAGGCACAGAGTTCCACTACTCATGGCTGATTACCTTAATAGCCTTCATGGGATGGCAAGAGACAGGGTATGTAGTTTTTTGTACCGGACCAAAGCCTGCAGAAGTGAGGTATCTATTGTTGAGAAAGCCAAGAATAAGAGGGAGAATGGGATAATATTTGAAGCATACCTACTTGACATGTAGGAATCCATCAACCAAATGTGGAGAATAACACCACAGGCTGTCACACGATATGAGGACATCACCAATTTCCAGGCCACATGACAAACAATATTTATACAGGCAAGGTAGGATCCGGCTAAACAGTGGCTACATATGCGCTACTACATCACAGAGGGTGATATCAACATGGTCATCAGTGAATGGCTCGATTAATGGAGGATCCCAGCCATTACCCGGGAAGTACCGGAAAGAACAATGGAGGAAGAGGCAGAGTAGGGAGCAACGCAACCTCCGGAAATCCAAGTACCCAAGAGACCAAGAACAAGCCAAGGAAAACCCATATAGGAAGATGAAGGGTCAAAGAAAATGGGAACCCAGAAGGGGAAGAAGGAGAATATACAACCGACCAAGGAACAAAAGAAACAGGATGAGGGAGCACAGGTACAAACTACAAAAAGAGCTGGCAGAAATGGGGCAATTCCGCAAGAAATCTGGGGAAGTACAGATACCAAGCAGCAGCAGGGGCATAGAACCATCAACACCATAGACAGAAGGAAGAGTGCAAGAGGAAGATCGAAAGTCAGACCAGGGGATATTGTAGCCACACATAACATTCCATATCAACCTCAGCATGTTGCGCATGTGTGGGGCAGAAACCCTTGAAAGACTTAAGCCAAATCCAACTTGTGTTGACAAGGATACCGTTAGGGGCATTACACAGGTTGTAGGTGAGCTTCAACCATGAGGTACAGTCTCGCACACACAAAGACTTAACCGAATTGAAGCAGGAAACAAAGAAATGAGATGAATTGAAAATAGGCCACGAGAAGACTAAATCTGAGACCATGGAGGAAAGGAAGCACCTAAAAGGATTGGAGCAGAAAGTAGCAGGAACTTATGAGAATATTCCACAGGCTGCGCCGAGTGAGGAAAGTGAAACAGTAGAAAAGATTGATCGGATTGCACAGGTAATTGATCAATATCAGAAGGATATCAAGAATATCTGAGAACATCTCACACCAACCACTCCACCTGTAGTCAACGAGCAAAGGAAATAGGAAGCAACAGTGTAGCTGCAAGAGATAGAGCAGCAGGTCAACACAGTCGTTGACTTGTTCAATAAAGCAACGCAACTTTGGACAAGGTTGGAAGAGGATCCACAGGTCCAATAGTGGGACAAGAAAGAGGAAAGGATCAATGCAGCAATCCAAGAGCTCAATTAGAATCAGAAGACCATACCAATCCCAGAACGAGTCAAAGGGATGCAGGAGATGATAAAGCTACAGGAAGAACTCATCACTGCGCAAATGCAGAAACAAGAGCGTTAGGCTCAAATGGAGCCATTACAGAAGCGGGTAGTAGGAGTACTAGCACAAGAAGAGATATTTAAGACACAGATAGCATAGACCCAGGCAGAATGTGCAGGATTGATCAGTGATGAAGTGGCAGTCCAGGTAGCGGAAACAATTAGGGAGAAGACCACGCAGACACTGACACAAGTAGCAAATCTCAAGGAAAAGTTCCAGACGATCACCAAGGAGATTGAGGAAGCTTAGAAGGATTAGGTGGCTCGAGACAGGCCACATGTCAGTGTTGGGGGCCTATTGGCAGTAGGCCGAAGTGGAAAGAAGGATGATCGTGGGGAAAGAAAGCATGAAAAAACTGAAGTAACAGCTGGAAGGAAACACAACACATGCACATGTAAGAAAGTGTGCACAAGGAAAGCGACAGCTGGGAGGAATAACAACACGCACGCATGGGAGGAAGACCTAACGTTGGTAGGGTTAGGGTTTTTGTAATGTATTGTAAGCGGTTGAAGAGCCCGAAATGTATAAATATAGATACATAGGTATCATAGGGGGTTTGTTTTTGCATGATTGTTCCATCATAGATATGTACAAGTTGATGCGATATGTAATGTTGTGATGAACTATTTTGTAAGATGTTGAGATAGAGGAGAGGAGAGAAGGAAGATCTAAGGATTAGATCATAGGCTAAGGAGCTTGGTGCGATCTAGTTCACCTCATATAGATATTACCCATCCGAGGAGAATTGTAAGCGCACGACACTGTAGATGCAGAACTACCATAATAATAGAGCCAGGAGCCAAATCTTTATGGACATAGCCTAGGAGGGGGTGAACCACGGTAATATATGGGTAATGTGATGAATACATGCATATCTTTATCTTATTTCAACAATTAATTGTTGTGCTTAATGAATGAATGAGTTATTATATTTCTATGACATATGGGTGCGCTATTAAGGCAATAAGCTGCTGTGGGTAATTCATAGTCGCGAATAACAGTAGGTTGCAATCACAATTTATAGTAGATGGATCTGAATATGATCTCATATCTCATACTCAATCTTGGGATGTAAACACCCGAGTCTTATAGCCACCCATTAAAGCTATATCGGGTGAGATTGCATAGTGCATCCATGTGTTGTGTTGCCTTCTGGTTTACCAGGAGGGCCGATAGTTTTAGAGGCTTTTGTTGGAAACCCAAAAGACATGAACCTTAGGTCAATAAGAAGCTCATAGTAGAATAGAGGACAGTAAACAACAACCATATTGGAAAACATCGACATTATCTGCACCTCTTGTGATTGATATCTCTCCATTCTATGATCGTACTATCCTAGAAAGTCCGCTTGAGAAGCTAAGTAATTTAAGAGAAATTATAAAAAAGTTGTTTAGAATTGATGAAATATGAAACTACAGTGAATGAATTATGTAAAATGATTCATCGTTTTTCACAAGAGAGGGAATTTACTACCACGTAGAGGGTAGTGAATCAGGTACTATGAAAAAAGAGGACCAATAGAGAATTCAGACTAAGTGCAGATATTAGAGAATATGATGTCGAAAATGTCATTTTAGAATTGGGTTCCAATGTAAATGTGTTAAAAAATAAAACATGGGAAATGATGGGGAAACCCAAGTTAATTTGATCTCTCGTCGAGTTGAGATTGGAAAATCAACACAAGATAGTACCAATTGGCCAATTAGTAGGGATACCTATGAGTATAGATGGGGTTCACTGTGTAGAATATTTTTAAATCATCGAGATCATGGATGATAACCAACCATTTCCAACACTAATGGGGTTGGAATGGGCCTTTGAAAATCAAGAAATTATTAATTTAAAGAGGAGGGAAATTATCTTTGAGGTCAGAGACTTAAAATTTACCATGCCATTAGATCCGACAAAAGGAACAAGTTAAATAGAGCCAACAAAAGGGAACGAAATTGAAAACTTGTATAATATGACTGTGCAAATGGATGACTGTGTTAACCCCACTATAGATGGTGCACTAAGTTGGAGAAGAATTTGTTTGTGTGTGTCGGACTTAGAGGAAGGTATGGAACATTGGCAGTAGAATATGCATGAAGAATCCACCAGTCCATGTGCCCACATTACTCGATCACTGCATTGGATTGGAATGGAGTGATCCAGGTGGATATTGGTGGCCACCTACCTATTCCAACTAGCTCCTCGTGTCCAGTTTTGTTCAACATGTTCTTCTGTACTGCTTTGTAATTGTGGGTTCTACATTTCCGGGGTTGTCAAAAGCCCCAGACATCCTCCAGGTGGATACGGGTGGTCTCTCGCCTATTCCAACTGGCTTATTTTGTATGTTTTCATGTCAGCACATCTTGTTGTACTTACAGGGCCGTTTTGGGATCCTAAATGATTTTTTTTTTGCTCTCCACAGTCAAACTGTAGACGTAGTCAGAGTTTGATGGTAGAATGCGTAGTTCTCTGAAAGTCCTTTCCAAGGGCTATGAAGCACCTAAAACGGAGGTCGTATGTAAAAGTTACGACCCTGGGAAGTTGAGATACCAAATTACACCAAATTACCCATAGGACCCACATGAATTTTGGCGTTTCACCTTCCAGGGTTAGGTTTTTGGATGTCTAGGGTTTTGGAATTCATGAGTAATATCAAAAAGGCCTCTGGAGCCTCATTATAATCCATTATTCTAAGAACGATGTGCGTAGTAGCCACATCTCTTCTCAAAGATATCTATGACCATTCGAGAAAGTGTTTCAGTTCTGCAGTTTTACAGTTTTAGCCTATTTCATTATTTAATAGAGGATATTGTTCACTAGATATTTGTGTTATTCTCCATATCTCTGTGTTTATTGTATTTAGTATGTTAATCATTTCGTTCCTATCCTAAATCTAGACCAGTGGTATTAGAGTGGTCTACTCTTCATTTATTTTCTTTGTGCATGTACCCGACAAGATCTGGGTACAAGAAGTTGGAACTCGAACCAATCGAGCCATTACCAGGTCGGTCGTGTAGATCTTGACAACAAACCATGGGGGAAGAAAAGAAAGATGATGGAGTAGGAAATCCTATTAAAATGTTGCTCAAGGAAGCCCTCACGCAACAAAGGAATGAAATAATGGACAACTTGTTGGTCCTTGACCAAGTTTTGAGGAACACTTGGTCATATTTGACCATTTTTGGGACTTCGACAGCCTATCAAAGATGGAGCGTAAGGTGAAGAAAATATCGTGGAAGCTAGACCCCCTTTTTGGGTCCTTTTGTGGGTTTTTGGGGATAATGTAATGGGACCAGAATGTCAGCCCATGGGTTTACCCATGTTTAGGCCCCTTTTTGCAATATATAAGTAGAAGTCTAGGCTATGTAAGATGGGACCTTTTGGAGGACACTTGAGAAGTGGCTTAGTGCTAAGAGCTGATCTGTGTGATATACTTGCTGAGTGCAAGTATTGTAAGTGCTGAGTGCATGGATTGTAAGAATTTTTTATGCTTAGAGCTACTCGGGGAAGGAGGATCTAGCGAGCTGCACAGATCTCATGTCCTGCGTGGAGTAGGTTTTGAGGCTCTGTGCTTGTAACCGATTGGCTAGCAAAAATAGAGAAGAAGAGTTGGTGGACATAGCCCTAGGGTGGGGGTGAACCACGTAGATCTATGTGTCATGCTTTGTGCTGTTACATACATGTGTTTTCCCTCTCTTGTTAAGTGCTATGACATGTTTAGATATATCTACTTATGCTTTGTGCTAATTAGATGTGTATAGATGATAGATTTGATGTGTATGAAGTTGCTAAGTGCTTGTCCTACCAGATCCGGTCTGTTGTATGCTGCTAAGTGCCAAATCATCTTAGATCTAAGTATATACTGCAATACTCTGTGTTATCTGTGGAGTGAGATAAGGGTTAATTCTAGATAAACTATTGATGCTAAGTGATTTGTTAATTGTGTAATCATAGATCTAGATCCCAGCTAAGGTTGTAGACACCTAAGTTCTGCAACCACCTCTGCCTCTACCTCGGGTGAGACTTCATCTACTTCGCAGGTGTTGCTGAAAGGGTCGGTAGTTAGGGTTTTGTTGGTGTGCTATTGTAGCGTTGAACCCTGGGTCTACCCCTGTGCCAACAAATGGTTCCATTGTCGAGACCTGAAACTGTGATTGTTGGGAACTACGGAAGAAGAATCTTTGTGCAAAGATTCGTCCTGAGCTTGTGGAAACTCTGTGCGTAGATCTGTCTCTCTGATGCATAGTAATCTACTCAACCTACGAAGCTTTGTGTTGAAGAAAAGAAGCCAGATTTGAAGAAAATAGGTAAGATATGTAAGCTTTGTTCTCTGATAAAGGTAAGAATAGTGAAAGGTTTTAGTTCTAGAAGCTTTGTGCTCAATAAGTGGAAATTTTTGTTTTTGAAGCATGAATTTAGGTATGCTTGATAGATTTTGTCCTAACTTCAAAACTAAGGCATTGTTAGATGAAGGAACATTTGATATGAATAGATCTGGTAAGAATAATGAAAGATATGTTATGCCTATGCATAGAAAGAATGTTTGGACTAACAAGTGGATGCAGGATCCTAGAAAGAATTTTTTGCGGGATAGTCATTATGATCCTAGCACGCAGTATAGAAAAAGTTGGGGATAATTGAAGAGAAAGAGAGGATTAAATCTATGTTATAGTTGTAGAAGACCAGGACATATTGCTAAGGAATGCCTTGGGAGAAAACCTAGTTGGCTCTATTGTAAGGCTATGGACCATGAAGTACTGGATTGCCCTAGAATGATTGCTAGACTTGAAAAGATGAATATGGAGCAAGCAAACCCTGAAGGAGATCAAGAGACTAAGATTATAGAAGAACCCCAGAAAGAATCAGAGATTATGTTACTGAAAATGAAAGAAACCCTGAATGAACATAAAGATGCCAGTTTGTCAGAGATCTTCAAAGAAAAGGAGAAAATTGAAGTAAGAATAGGAGACTTCGACATTGACTGTGCTCTGGATGAGGAAACACAGATGAACATTATGACAAAAATCACTTGGGAAACCCTACGAAGGCCTACTATGGTTCCTTCACTAGGAAAAATAGGGTTGTTTAAAGGAAAAATGGTAACCCTATGTGGCAGGATTACCCAGATAGCTATGAGTACCCATGGAGCTTCGACAAAGGAAGAATTCAAAGTTATTAAATTTATTGAGGACCGTGCCCCATTTCTAGCTTTGTTAGGAAAGATCTGGATTGAAAAAGACCAGATCTGAAGAAAAGAAGAAAAGGAATCTCTAGAACAAAAGAAGCAATAACTCATGGAATTTGTGACTAGAAGGATCGCCTACTTGATGGAAGAACAAGAGAATAGATCTAAGCTATTGGACATCAGGGACTTGGACGTCAAATCTGTAACAACATTAGAGGAACCACAAAAGACTGAAATACCCAATCCATATGTTGAAGGAGTATTACCGTCGGATCTGAAGAAAGAATCTCAGCAGTACGAAATGACTATGTTGAGAGAAGATAGGGATCATAACGGGAAAAGACCGACCGAGTTGAAGACTACTGGGAAGAAGGCTAGAAAATTAAGTAAGAAAAAGGCAAAGATTGAAAAGTTACAAGAGATCCCAGGTGGAACGCTGCAGAAGGAAAAATGACAGGAATTGAACTTCGCCGAGATATCAGAAAAACGACATATGGCAATTCATCGTGGGAAAGCAATCTAGTCATTGGACCAATATACTCATTCAACTTTCGCCCTGAATAAATATAAAAGAATTAAAGGATCACCACTAGACCATTGGACCTCACAATAACGGACAGATATACGATAATGGAAGCTTCATACCCGTTGCAAGCAGACCGTTGACGAATTTCCTATTTAGCTCGACGAGTCGTGCCTGAAGAACACTTTTTCCAACTGAAAATTTGAATCCCGTAAACTAGTGATTGTATACAGTATTCATTGCAAGTAGATTATTCATCCTAGTGCAGTATCTGAGATCATCGTGCCCTGATTATCTTTTCCGAGTGCGTATGACCGACGAGCTTCCTATAGTTGAGGAATCCGTCACAGAGGTCCTTCTCGATTTAATGACTGAGAGATTCATGCCAGAAAGAGGAATTTCCATTGGAGTCCAAGCATCATTGACGAGAGGAGTACAAGTCTCCTCGTCGAATGCTCAAGCAGGAACATCCCGAGCAAGCGTGGAAAGGAGAACTAAGCATAAAGACGACATAGCCAACACAAAGTTAGTGCCATCGATCCTACCAGTTTACATACCCCTTCTTAGCGGTGCGATTAATAGGGATAGTGTCCCTAGAGACTTTGAATACACCCTAGTCACTGCATATCTACAAAAAGGAGTATGCACCTACCGCGTAGATCAAGATAAGGTTACAGCGTTGAAGTTTTGCGACTTCAACCTGGGGGACCGTAAGGTTTACAGCATGCTCGCCCCATATAACTAATTGACAAGAACTAAGAGTAAGAATTTGAATATAGTCCCTTAGCAATGGACGATGAACCTCACGTAGTCTACTTTGCTCAACGTTATGAAAATAACACACTTCGGCAGACACCAGGAGGTGAATGCTTGTGTAAAATTGTTGCTAGCAAGTTGCCACGGAGGATACCTGTGGTTAAAACATCACATAAATGTTGATCCGGTGTTGATCAATAGGATTGTTGGGCTTAGCATGCAGGGCCCTGATCCCCAGGATTACTACCTTGGAAAGACCGCGGACCGTGCTCTTTCACAGAATATTAAAGAAGCTTATGGAAATGTCAAGAAGGGCGCGCGAGGCTACAAGGTAGCCTCTATCGAAAGTGGTGTAGTGTGCCTCACATGTCAACTGATCACAGGAAATCTATTACATAAGAGTCGACCTACACAAGTATCAAGCTTCGTATTTGACCTCGCAGGAAAATACGCAGAGGGACTACAGATGAACTGGGCGAAGTACCTGGTAAACCGGCTAGAGATTGACTGTAGAGAATCCCAGGATCAAGGGCATGAATTCCATTTTAGCTGGCTTCTAATACTAATCTCTTTTATTGCATGAGAGCTACCGGAAGGCGCAACCTTCCCGGACCTCGACCCCTTTGAGCCACTAGCCACGAATTTCAGTACATTATGGTACTTGACCGACATGAACAAGCAAAGAAAATCGAATGTCATTTTCCACACGTACTATAACCAATTGAAAGTAGACATAGGGGTTGAACCTCGCATAACCTAAAACACTTTACAAAGGTTCTGACCTCTGATAAAGTTCAGCGTGGACCACCACTTTATATACCTAACCCCATGCGCCAATGAGCACCAGGAACAACTTTAGTCCTATTATAAGCTGACAGAAGAAGACCTAGAAGAGATCACCAAGGAATGGTCGACGAACCTCTTTGTTGCAGCATATCCAGTGCATATTTTAGACATCAACAGCCTAAAATTTGCATAGGACACACCTGGGCCCAGTAAGACAAAGAAGATGAAGAAGCGTGAAGAGGTTTAGGATGTAGATAGAAGATCTATAAGGACAACTTCCATCACACCGGATCAAGGAGGTAATGGTGAAGACCTAGAGGAAGTTGAATAAAGACCGAAAGACGAAGTCGAAGATATAAAGAAGAGAAAAGGGTCACCTCCAAAGTTTCCCTCCCAGAAGAAATCAAAAGCAATCGTAACTAATATGCAGACCACACTCAATCCAGACGACTTCAGTTTCATCCTCACAACTATGAATGAAGCCATTGAAGATATAAAAGAAATGCAGGAAGCGAAGCAGGAGCAGATATATAATAGGATTGAAATTGGGCTCTAAGAAGTGCAGCAGGCACTCCAGTCTAGCCGTGCAATCTCTACCGCGCCTTTGCCAGAAGGAACAACAGAAGTGGGAGAAGAATTAGTTCAACTCTGCAAGATTGATGATACAGTCGAAGTATGCCTTCGACACACATAGGAAGAAAAAGCACAGGTTACTCACGCCTTAAAGAAAGCACAAGAGGAAATCATAGAACAACGCCGAGCCACGCAACAAGAGAAGGATGCTCTCCAAGCAAAAATTGAAGAAGATAGAGTGAAGATCCAAAAGGAGAAAGAGAAACTACTCGCGAAGTAGATCAGGATGGAAGAAGCAGTTAAACGAGCATTCCACTCCATCACTCACTTAGAACAAAAGATAGAAGAACCCTTTGAATGCCAAGTGATGAAGCTTGCTGAAGTTATTCAGAAGCTTCAGCAAAGGGTCATAGAATTAGAGCTTCAAACTATACCAAGTACCCTGCAAGAAGTGCATGACCAGTGAAAATTGAATGCTCATAACACAGTCGAGAGGATTAAAACACTTGCTGCAGAATGCAAACAGTTAAGTAGCAGAAGCACGTAGATATATGAACAACTATTTGAAGACCCAGAGTTGAAGAAATTGGAGTCTCAACTCTAGGAAGCAAAGCATCACGCAGATACAGTACAGGTGCAACTTAGGATCCTGTCACCCATCGAGAGAATGAAGAGATCCCAAGAATAGAGCACTGCCCAACAACTTGTTCTTACCACGCAGAACAGAGTGATGGAAGTCACCCATAAACTTCAGCCGAGCCAGGAGGTGGCCTATCTACTGTTTGAAGAAATTGAAGGACAAGGAACAGTACTAGAACAAGTAGTTGTTACAGTCAAGCAACAACTGGAAGGACCTATCAACAAAGCGGTTATTCAAGAATTCACTAAGCAAGAGGAAGTAGCACAGAGACAAGTTGAAATTGCTCGAGCCAAGCTCGAGACCTTTGAGGCAAAGTTACCTAGACCTGAGTGACTCAGGATGAGTCACAAGTGAGTGTTGGGGGCCTGTTGGCCCTTGACCAAGTTTTGAGGAACACTTGGTCATATTTGACCATTTTTGGGACTTTGACAGCCTGTCAAAGATGG
>JASDQU011402882.1:0-19748 GCA_032191745.1 Picea mariana | reverse complement strand
CATGAGGTTGATGGATGATGTATTGAGACCCTTCACCAAATTCTTTGTGGTGGTATATTTGGATGACATCCTCATCTTCAACAGAACATGGGAGGAGCACATGCTGCATCTTCATCAGGTTTTGAGCACTCTCCGACAGCACAAGTTGTATGCCAACTTGGAAAAATGCTCTTTTGGCACGAACAGGGTCCAATACTTGGGCTAAATTGTTGATGATAATCGGGTACATGTTGATCCATCTAAGATCCAAGTCATTTGTGACTGGAAAACCTCGACCACACTGACCGAGCTTCAGATATTTTTGAGACTAACCAACTTCTACCGATAGTTGGTGTTGGGATTCTACCATATTGCATGGGTCCTCAACCAGGTGACCAACGATGATGGTAGGGATAAGTTCGTGTGGGGGAAGGAGTAGAAATGATCATTCCATGATCTGAAGCATTGATTGTTCTCAACTCCAGTACTCTCCTTGCTCGATCTATAGCAACCACTCAAGATTGAGACTGGTGCGTCTAAAAATGTTGTGGGCGTAGTTCTCACTCAACATGAGCATCTGGTGGCATACCATAGTGAGGCACTCACCGATGTTGTCCGAAAATACCCCACCTATGACAAGGAAATGTATTCCATTGTACAATCCTATCGTCAATGGAAAAATTACATTCTAGGGAAAGAGACGATCATACACACTGATCACAAGACTCTACAGTTCATACAAACACATGGGAAATTACAGAATGACCACCATTAGAAGTGGTCCACCTACCTGTAGTAATTCAATCTCAACATCAAGTATAAAAAAAGTATCTCCAATCATGTCATTGACTTCCTCAGTTGTCCTCCTATGGATGCACTCACCACTGTGCTCCATTCCTATGGACATGAAGCATCTGAGTGGGCCCCAACTTTATCAGCAAGATCTAGACTTATCCACCACATATCATCTCTTGAGTACAGGCTCAACTATCACTAATTTTCACATTCAAGACATACTCTTATGCCACCTAGGTCATCTCTATGTTCCTAAAATCAAGTGTGCAAAGATGATTTGGGAATCCCACTACAGTCGGGTGGCAGGACATTTTGGTGTAAAGAAAACTTTGGTCATTCTTCAGAAACATTTTTATTGGCCAAAACTTCGATAGGACGTCAACAAGTATATCAGATATTGCACTGTCTATGCCATTTCCAAGCCAACCATCAAGAATCAAGGATTATATACCCCTCTTCATATTCCCAAGAAGCCTTGGGAATACATCTCAATGGATTACATGTCTTGATTTTCATCCACCAAGCAAAGAAATGACTGCGTGTTTGTGGTCGTTGATCGGTTTTCAAAGATTTCCATTCTCACAGCCTATAAGAAGAATGTCACAATAGAATATACTTCCAAGCTCTTCTTCAAATGAGTGTGGGTAAACTTTGGGATACCATAGACCATCATCTCCGACTGATAAAAAATGTTCCTTAACACCTTTTGGTCGAGTCTCTGGTCTCTGTTGGACACCAAACTCACAAAATACACTGCTTTCCACCCCCAAAACGATGCCCAAACAGAGGTTGTCAATCGGATGATTGTGCATATCCTGCACATGTACAATTCTAAGCATCCACATACATGGGATGAGATTCTCCCATATGTCCAACATAGTTACACTAAGGCTCTCCACAGTTCCACCAGTCATAGCCCATTTCAGGTAGGTTTGGGATTCCAACCCTTAGGACCCATTGATTTTTCACTTCCTCTTACCACCACACAATCAAAATCTTCCCCTGATCATTCTGCAATCGACAAATCAACCAGATTCATTGAGAGGATTCAACACATATGCCAATCGGTCTAGGATATTTTGCATAAATCTAATGCTAAGTACAAGAAGCGCCATGATAAACACAGGGTACCACACCAGTTTTAGGTTGGCGACAAATTCTAGTTACATTTGCAGAAGGAGCGTCTCACCAGGCCCCATTGAAATCTTCTCCCACTTCGGTATGAGCCTTACACTATCACCAAGGATGTGGGTAGCAATGATTTTGAGCTCAACAATCCACCTTTCCTTAGTATGCATCCAGTATTCAATGTGGACCTCCTTCGGCCATATTTTCCACCATTATTCGACACCTTCGAGATCCCATAATAACTGACACCAACAGAGCTCAACCTTGACTACATGGAACAAGCATCCACTGATCAGATAGTGGACACACAGGTCAAGGTCACTCGCCAGCAGCAGATCCATGTTTATCGGGTTGTCAAGGCAGGGGAAACTCCTACACCAAGGCAAGTGACTCACCCGGTGCCAAATCCAACAGAAGTTTCCTCACATGATGGGGGAAATCAACACAATGGAGACCATTGCTTCCTAAGGGGGGAGGATTGATGCAGGTGGATATTGGTGGCCACCCACCTATTCCAATTGGCTCCTCATGTCCATTTTTGTTTGGCACATTCTTATGTATTTCTTTATAATTGTGGGTTCTACAAATATGGGGATGTATGAAGCCCCGCACATCCTCCAGGTGGATACAGGTGACCTCTCGCCTATTCCAACTAGCTTATTTTGTATGTTTTCATGTCAACACATCTTGTTGTACTTCCAGGGTCATTTTGGGGCCCTAAATGTTGTTTATTTTGTCTCTCCACAATCAAATTGTAGATAGAGTCAAAGTTTGACAGTGCAATGTGTAGTTCTCTGAAATACCTTTCCAAGGGGCTATCACATGCCTAAAATGGAGGTCGTATGAAAAATTTATGACCCTAGGAAGTTGAGGTACCAAATTACACCAACTTACCCATAGGGCCCACTTGACTTTTGGCATTTCACCTTCTAGGATTAGGTTTTTGGATGTCTAGGGTTTTAGCATTCATGCATAATATCAAAAAGGCCTCTGGAGCATCATTGTAATCCATTCTTCTCAGACAGATGCGCGTAGAAGCCACATCTCTTCTCAGAGATAACTACCACCATTTGAGAAAGTATTTCAGTTCTGCAGCTTTACAGTTTCAACCTATTTCATTATTTAATAGAAGATATTGTTCACTGGATATTTGTGTTATTCTCCATATCTCTATGTTTATTGTATTCAGTCTGTTAATCAGTTTGTTCCGCTCCTAAATCCGGATCATGGAGCTATGTGACCCACCTAAGTACAATGGTTTGACTAATATGGACTCTTTTGTACATGTGTTTGAGTTAAAGATACCCGAACAACAAATATTATTGGCATTATATGTATCCTTGAAAGATACATTATCCAAATGGCGGGCTTCACATAAAGAAGAAATAAAATACTGGAAACAATGTATAAGATTCATGCAAGTCATATTTGTCACTGAGGTGGAATGGACTACACAGAAATATGCAGGATTAACTAACCTGACATAACACATTGCGCAGTGCAGAAACATATGAAGTTTGACACCGAAGAAGGAATGGACACATAGGTTCATACATACATTGGATACAATTCCAAATAATTGGTACCTGGAACTATAAATGAGAAGAGAAACATCTGATTGGGACCATATAATTCAAAGGTTTAAGGTAACATTTACTTTTTAACATGAATATACATTACTAGATGCAGCCTTGCAGGCCATTAGAAACAAATTTTTTCCAAAAGAAGAGTCGACGAAGGTAATATCTATTTATAGTGCACATAGAGCTTCTATGACTATTCATGAATTACTAGAATGTTATAATGTTGCCAAATAAGAACCAAATGAGGAGGATCCCATGAATATACAAGTACCTTAAATTTAGGGGGAACACACAGTAGAAGGTCTAGATATTTAATATGTTTCATATACACAACCAATAAAAGAATGGAAGGTAAATATCAAAACAAAAGAAAATACAAAGTTTGCGCAGATAGGTGATTACTGGAGTGATGAAACTGTGGAGAAGATTGCAAAATTACTACACGAGTACCAAGATCTATTCCCAACCACATTTTTAGATGTGAAGGGGATAGTTGGTGAGCTAGGAGAAATGAATATACCTTTGAATACAGATGCTAAGCCAGTAAGATAGAGACCCTATAGGCTCAATTTGAAGAATAAAGAGAAGGTAAAGGTAGAGATAGACCAAATGTTAGAAGCAAGAATTATTGAACCAGTGGATGAATTAGAATGGATAAGTCCAATGGTATTGTAGGATAAGAAAACATGGGGAATCAATATTTGTGTAGTCTTAAGGAAGATAGATGATGCATGTCTGCATGATCCATTTCCAACATCGTTCACAGACAAAGTTCTAGAAAATGTAGGAGGGAAGGAGGCTTATTCTTTCATAGATGGATTTTTCAAGATATCACTAGATAAGGATTGCTTAGAAAGACATACATAATACTACCTTTGCAATAGAATGGGGAAACTATTAGTATACATTGATGCATTTTGGGCTGAATAATGCACCGACAGTTTTCTCAAGAGTAGTTGTCATAACCTTTAAGGAGTTTATTCACAAGTTCCTTGAAGTTTACTTGGATTATTGGACTGTCTTTATCCTATTGAAAGATCACATAGAAGTACTCAGGTTGATGTTGGCTAGGTTTAGACAATGTTAGATCTCCTTGAATTTGAAGAAATGTATTTTCTGCATTCCTTTTGGAATTTTGTTAGGGCACATGGTATGTAAGCAAGGCTTATTTGTGGATCCAACCAAGATTGTAATGATTTTGGACTTACAACCACCCACATCAATCAGGAAGTTGAGAGAAACCATGGGTCATACATGATACTAAAATAAGTTCATTAAGGGTTATTCGCAGATTACAACACCTATGAAGAATTTGTTTAGGAAAGAAGCTAAGTTCCGGTGGAATGAGGATTTTCAGAAAGGTTTGGATACATCAAAGGAGAAGTTAGTAACTGCTCCAATTTTGATATTTCCAGATGGGGGAAAGTAATTTCATGTTCATGTAGATGCATCGTCCATAGATTTAGGTGAAATATTATTTCATCTAGGAGAAGGAGACATAGACCATCCAATTGCATTTTCAAGAAGGAAAATGTCAACAACAATAAATAACTACTACGACAAAATGAGAATGGTTAGCTATGGTATATGCATTAAACAAGTTTAGACACTACTTGTTGGGTTCTCATTTCAAAATGTACACATACCATTTTGCACTAAGATACTTAGTCAATAAGCCAATGTTGGGAGGGAGAATATTGAGATGGTTGTTGTTATTCCAGGAATATGATTTTGAGGTTGTTGTGAAACGAGGGAAGTTGAATGCAGGACCAGATCACTTATCACACATACTATCAAGAGAAGAGGAAAGGAATCTAGATGACAGTTTGTCGAATGTGCAATTATTTGCATTCAAAATGGTGGATGACTACTTCGCAGATATTGTGTCGTTTTTAAATACAAGAATGGCTCTGTCAAACATGACAATTGCAAAGAAGAAACAATTAGTGGTTAACGAAGAAGACTATTAGTTAATTTCTAGGAACCTATACAAGTTACATGTAGATGGGATATTATGATGATGTGTGGTAGAGAATGAAAGACCAATGATATCATCAGAGGTACATGAAGGTGTTGCAGAAGGACACTACACGGGTAAAGAAATTGCACAGAAGATTTTTTGTGTAGGGATATGGTGGCCCACACTTCACAATGATGCTAAAGAATACTATCATGCATGTGATGTTTGTTAAGGGGTGGGAAATCCATATAGAAGGGATGAGATTCCCTTGCATCCATAGATTACACTACAATCACTCAATAAATGGGAAATAGACTTTGTTGGCCCTATCAACCCACCTGTGAGAAGATCTAGAGCTAGGTATATAATCACTGTGACAAAGTATTTGACCAGATGGGCAGAAGAAACACCAGTTACAGACTGTAGTGCAGAGACTGCTAAGCAGTTCTTTTTTGAGAATGTAGTGACAATGTTTGTATTCTTGCACATTTTACATAATGACCAAGGAACACACTTCTTGAATAATACAGTTGCAACATTGACTAAGGAGTTTCTAATTCATCGTAAGAGGAAAAAATCGTATCACCCTTAGGAAAATGGGATAGTATAAGGCTTTAATAAAATTTTGGAGAATGCATTGACAAAGATATGCAACGTAGGGAAAGATGATTAGGTCGTAAGGGTTCCTACAATATTATGGGCATATAGGACCACGAGCAAAAAGTTGACAGGATAGACACCTTTCAGGTTGGTATACATGAAAAGAGCAATAATGTCGATGGAGTTTATTGTGCCTAGTTTATGCGTTGCAACAATCACTGATCTGTCAAACTCTAGCGAAATGGAGGAGAGATTGTCACCGTTGTTACAACTTGAGGAGGATGGATTTGTCACAGAATTCCATCAACAACTTCAGAAGGCACGGGAAACAACATGGCATGATAGACATATCCAGCAGAAAAGATTTTAAGTAGGAGACTTACTATTGTTAAAAGACAACAGGTTCATACAACACCCAGGGAAGTTTAGGATGCAATAGTTAGGTCCATATGTGATTAAGTATGTGACAAAATCAAGTGTTGTGCATCTAGAAACATTGAATGGAGAATTCTTGGGAGGATTGATGAATGGAAGTCAGTTGAAACTCTATAGAGGTGGTTGACAACCTATGCATTGATATGATTTGCACAAGAACATATGTACCATAGTATTTGTACTATATTAGGAAAGAAAGACAAAGAAAAAGAAAGAAAAAAGTAGAAAAAGGAAAAATACATAAAAAGGAGAAAAAGAAAAAGAACAAAAAGCGCGTAGAAGAAGTGAGTGTTGCGCAGATTGATACAACTGTGTCGAGTAGGGATATTACATGAAAAAGAGAGGAAATATGTAATGAACGACCAAATAAGACATAGATACTGCACAAAATAGGACTGACAAGACCATTAAAATTATTAAAGGGAATAAATGATGGTTAAAGAATGATAATGAAAAGTCATAACGACGACGCGTAGCTATACATGGAAAAATACGTCGAGGATCATGATAGACTGGTGGTATGAGGAAAAAATAAAATGAAAGATATGGTAATAAACTAGCATCAAATCGAGCATACATCACACCAGTGGAGGATTAGATAATTAATTTAGGTGCAAAGGGAGGAAGACAATTGTCAAATGGACAGAAAATCCTTGAGGGGTTGACAAACATTGGTCATTTGGAGTTACATATGACTAAGAGAGAGATGAGAGTAGAGTTTCAAATCTTGAGAAGAACCACATAGCCGAAGTAGTGGTTTCCTACTAATCGGATTATAGAAATGGCACCACCAAAGGAAGTTTGAACAAGAGCGCAAACAATAGAACCAAAGCTTGAGGAGACTTCGGGAGCATAATCATTGGAGCCAAGGTTTCCACAAGACTAAATTCCAACAAGGAAGGATGATGCCCCACCAATGACATTGCAGAAGACTGCTAACTACCAATTGGTGACACCCGACATACCATATGGGTTCATCATTGATGAGGACATTCTAGGGAAGGTGTCGCAACTAAATTATGTGGATCGTGATATCACAGACACAACGAAGTTCTATGAACTTGTGTCACACCAATAATTGGATCTAATAATAGACCCAACAATAAACCAGAGCATACCTATGCCCAAGGTATGGGCCATATGATTGGAGTGAGTAGGAATACTCAACCTGCTCGACATCCCAGACTTCGACAAGAGAAACAAGGTGAATTCATGTGTTAAGTTTCTCTTAACCTGTGTGCATGGTGGCTATTTGTGGTTCGACAAACCAATCTCAATAGACACGGACCTGATTTCAAGGATCACAACAGGGGGAATATCCCACCCTATTGTTTTCTGACAAAAGAATCACAAAACTTTATCAGATTCCATGAGACAAAATTTTCATAGAGTTAGAGGGGTGCATGGGTTGGATGTGTTGATCATATGTGACCTAAATGTCATAGTTGCGATGCAGAAATTACCATGTAAGTTGCGACAAAAATGCAAGAAATACCAAGTGCTAATAGGAGTGATAGCTGTGATGGAGAAGTGTGTTGAAGGGGTCCCGATGAGCTGGGCATCCTTCTTATTAAACCAATTCCTTATCACCTATGCATAAGAACATAATAGAGGCATGTAATTCCACTATCCATGGCTGCTAAGTTTTCTTGTGTTCACAACATTGAAGGAGTCAAAGGATACATAGTTCTTGGGTCTAAGAGGGAATCCATGCTTGGAAGCTAAGTATCAGAACTTCTGGTACACGAATAAAAAATGATGATAGACATACACCAATGTGTATTTATTTCTCTATGGTGAAAGTATTCAAAAGTGCATCAAGGATACACCACGTATTTCACCACAACCGGTAGAGGCATACGCCCCGATGCATAATTCTAGGAAGACCGACATCGTATCTATGTACAAGAAAAGAAGTACCCAAGAAAGGAATGGGTCTAGATGAAGTACAATATCACAGAAGAAGACATAAAACTAATCATGTAGGATTGGGATCTAGATTGGAAGGTTCTTGCAAATAGAACAGAGACAGAGAACCCTGAAAATGAACAAGCAAAATAGGGAAATAATTAAGGAAATGGACAAGGTAATGATGCATATGATGCACAATAGATAGTTCGACAAGTAGGCGACGCGCTGCAGACAATATTGAAAGAAGGAGAGAAAAGAAAAGACAAGGGTAAGGGGCCCACCTCATCTGCACGCAATAAGATGAAAGCGCACAAAGAACCAACCATCTATACCTTGACCGATAATGACATCGACATGATTGGTTACCAAGTAAGGGGTGCCATGGAGGAGGCAGTTCAATAGGTATCACGGCTATAGGAAGAGTTGAACAAGAAGGTGTAAGAGAAACTAATGGCATTGCAACAAAGGTTGGAGGTAGTGAGCCTGGTGCCAGAGAGAAGATCCAATGAAGGTGAACCAACAAGAATGACTGAAGAAGAAAGGGGAACAAATTCACATATTCTAGAGATAACAACAGAGAAAGTAGTTTTAAAGATATCCCCATATGCCATTGAGTTCACCACGCAAGAAATGAAGGAGAAGGTGCAAGAACTAAGTCATATGGACTTAGTCATTTCTCAAATGCCCACAAAAGTACTACATGTCTTGGAAATGAGTATCACACAGGAAATCTAGTTACGTTCAGAATCAACATCAAGTGAGTTGGATAAGGAAATGATAGAAAATGAAGCACTACAACAATATTATACAACTGCTTTATAGGAGAAGAGCGACGTTGAGGAAAATGCCAAGAGAATATTGAAAGAGAAGGATGAGGCTGAGGAAAAGGCTGAGATAATACTGAATGAGAAGGACGAGGTTGAGCAACAATAAGAGTGAATACAACAGGTGATACAAAAAATTTACTAGGAGATTCCAGAGGTGTCGATGGTGGTAGAAGACACACTTGAGGAAAAACTCCCAAAAATCGGTGAAGTCATTAAACGATTCCACACTAGGATCAAAGATTTGGAATCATGCACCATACCAAGGAAACCACTCGAGGAAAAGGAGCAAAGGGAAAGGAAAGCGATAACCTCAGTGGAAAATGTTAAGAGTCTGGATGAGCAGTGCACAAATCTATGTGAAGAGAGAATGCATATTTGGACAAAGTTGATAGAGGATCCAGGTATAGAGGTCATCGAAGCAAGACTAAGGGATGTGTAGGAAAAGATGAAAAAGGCCTTGGATAACATCAGTACCCTTCCACTAGGTGAGAATAGTGGCCATCCTAGAAAATAGACATTCATACAGTGAGATAGACAAGCTAAGGGATGAGCAGAAGGATCTTCAACAATGATTTATAAACCTGCATGAAGAAGCACTCAAAGTAATAGGGGAATTGGCAATTGCATAAGGCATGATAAAGAAAACAACATGCGACAGTGAGGAGAAAATCACGGCCCTGACTGCGTAGGTCGTAGAGGAAATTTTGGAAAAAGAAACAAAGGTAAGGAAAGAAGTTGTGACAGTAATGGAAATCCTCCAAAAGTTCATGGACACGTGGAGGAGCGTGACACAATAGGCCTGAGTGGCTCAGGATGAACCACATGTGACTGTTGGGGGCCTATTGGACAGACAATTCAAAGAACTAATTTTTGAGGGAGGCGCAAAAGAAGGAAGACCAACAGTTAGGCATGCAAAAGTAGGAAGGAAAACATTTACGATTGAAAAAACAACAGGCAGGTGCAAAGGCAGGAAAAGTATGCCAAAACAATGATTTTTCATGAGTTGTAATGAGTCGAGTTGTCATATTCTTTTAGGATAAGAGAGTATGGTTTTGAGCCCTAAATTATATGTATAAATATGTAATGGTTTGAGAAGAATAAGGTTGTTTTTTGGAGTTCTTGATGGGCTAAGAGATTAGATTGTTGAATTTGAGTGGACATGCTAAGAATGGGAGAGATTACATGTCTAAAGGTTTAGGAGAGATGATTACAGAGAGAGGCTTTCACTACAGAGTAGTTAGGATGGATGGGGAATGATATCATCGTGTATCTATTTTAAGCGCAGTGTACAAACCCAAGTTGATTGAAATAAAGAATAATAAATAAGCCAATCATTGTGGATGTAGCCCAAGGATTGGGTGAACCAGGTTAAACCCTGTGTCTGAATGTGACTTTCATGTGATTGTTCATGGATGTCTGCTTATGCATGATTAGATATGTTGGATTACTGAGAGTGGGGGTAAATCAATAATAGATAAATAATCCTTTTTAACCACAAAATGAAAGTGTTATATCAATGTAGCATTATCATCCAATAGTTGTAGAGTAAATAAACAATGAACAAATGAGCAATCATACACATACACAGTACACCAGTGTTTTTATGTGGAAACCCAAAGAGGGAGAAAACCACAGAATGATTTTCCTTATATGTCTTTAAGAATTACATTCATTGAACGCACCAACTTCCTTTTTTTTTCAACTATAGTTGGAAGGAGGCTCCAACCCCCTAGTTTCTCAGGCTACAACCTGAAGGAAGCTCCAAATCCCTAATTCTCTGGCTACAACCAGAAGGAGGCTACAACCCCCTAGCTTCTCAGGATACAACCTGAGGGAAGCTCCAACTCTCCAATTCTATGGCTACAACGAGAAGGAGGCTACAACCCCCTATGTTCTCTGGATACAACCATAAGTGGATACCACCACATATCCTTGCCCCTTCCATCCTCCCTGACGTAGAAGTAGAATGATGGAACCACTGTCACACTATCACTATGAGATATATTGTTGTAAACCCATACCAATCAACCTATAATCAACCTGTAACAACTTGTACCAATAACATGTGCCAACATGTACCATACATCAACCTGTACCATAAAAAAATGCATCAACCATGCATCAAACTTGTATAAATAACCTCTCACAATAACCTGTAATCAACTTGTACCATAAACAAGTGCATCCACCATGCACCAACCTATACCTCAACTTGTAACATCAACGAGTGCATCAACCATGCACCAAATTTGTACCAATCATGCATCAAATACACATAAACTATGAATCATCAATTTGTACAAACATCATCAACTATACACCTCATGTATGTGCCAACTCATCAACTACTTGTCTCAACCATGTACCCAACATGTACCTCAACCAAAATCCCTCATCAATTTCATCATCCAAATCATATTTGTAACTCTATAATAGACCTGGTTTATATGATCACATACCTGTAAACCTTCCTTAACTTTAACAACAAGAGACTAGCATTTTCATCAAAATTTACTTTACTCTCACATGACTAATTTTGGATTAGTCAACAACCCTAACTTGAAATAATCTTAACTATGTAACTGTAATGAATAAATATCTGAAAATAATACACAATGGTCTTCATGTATTTATGTAATTCCTCTAGGTTTCACTACTTGGAACCTCTCAGAAAAGGAGTTATAGCAAAAATGACATACCTTGTTGAATTTTGGCGTATTCTAGAGAGTGAACTTGTAGAGCATGCCCTACATAGAATATTTGTTGTATGGATCTGAAAATGGTACACATAATACTAAAGACTGCAATATAACCAATACATTTTGTCTTACTGAATTTGAATCTGTTATGAAGAAGCTATGAGGTTTTTATTCGAAACACCTGTTTTAGACAAGTTTCGGGACTAGCCACAAACCCTATTTTCCACGGAGTGTAACTCCAAATATATAATGACCTACAAGATGAAATGTTTAAAACAACTACTTGGATATGCTTCCTCAATGGGCTCCCAATTTCACGGTATGAATCATTCTAGGAAATAAAGTTATTGTGAAAATGGTGAGATCACCTGTAAATAACATACCTTAGAAAGCATCATCAAAAGAATTTATCCTCCCTTGAATTTTGGCCTTCTTTACTTCACCTTCACTCTGGAATTCATCTTAGATATCCTTTTGTTACCTCAATCACTTGTAGATATTCAATATTCTCAAGTGTGATTAAAAATGAGAGACCCTTGCCTCTTATTTATACTTTCATGTAGCTTCCTCAAGGGGTTACCTTCTTAACCATTGTAACCCACTTTCCTTATTTTAGGGCCTAACCACTTCTAACCACTTGTCCACTTAGTAATTTCTCCATTAACTTTATTATTTAAATAATTTCACTTTTATCCACTTTGACTTATAGTACACTCATCACTTCACTTTATTATTTAAATTACCTTCTAACCATCTTAACCCACTTTCCTTATTTTAGGGCTAACCCACTTCTAACCACTTGTCCACTTAGTAATTTCTCCATTAAATTTATTATTTAGATAATTTATTTTGTATCCACTTTTACTTATATTACACTCATCACTTCATTTTATTATTTAAATAATTTCTTCTTTGCAACCACTTTGACTACTTTGACCTTTTGGGGATTCTAGATGACTCATGAGGGTTCTCCAACTTCACATGGTCATAAATCTCTAACCGTGAGGAGTTATGTGGTGTTCAACGTACCAATGGAAATGGCATGACATGTACTATCCATCTAGAATAGTCTTGTCTAAAAATATATCAAAACACATACCATTATCCATCAAACAAACTTGGGTGCATTACCCAAACCTTTGTGCTACTAGAATTTGCTACTGGAATTTATTCAAGGGTTGACATCAATGACAACCAACCCAAATAATCACCAATATCCCCATTTGGCATTGATGGAAACACTCTAATGCAGTATTGAATTGATATCAATCATGCTCCCTCTGTGACCATCGCTCCCCCTGGAACCATGCCTCTGTGCTCTTTCTCCACGAATTTACCTTGACATCTAATAAATCTCTCCCCTTTTGTCTTCAATGGAAAAGGTATATTTCCATCCGGGGGTGCTCCCCCTGACTGAACTCTTTCTGAAATTTATCTCCCAACCTGAATTGTCCTCTTTATGGTGATTCCTCTTGTAAATCTAATACATATAAGATAAGTATTCAATAACATTCATTTTGGAGTAGAAATTACTCTGATTCCTTGGTGAAGATACCCAAAGGATTCCCTTGGAAGTGGTTTTGTAAATATGTCTGCCACTTATTCTTTTGTGCCCACATATTCATCCTTGATTTTCTTCTCTACAACCTATTCTCGTAGAAGGTGATATTTTATTCAAATGTGCTTCGTCTTGGAGTGCATCACTGGGTTCTTTGAGATACTAATGGCGCTTGTATTATCACAATAGATTGGAATGGGCTCATCATACTCAACCTGTATATATGTCAAAGTTTGTTTCATCCATAGAACCTGAGTACAACATCATGTTGCTGCAATATACTCTACTTCGGTTGTAGATAAAGATACTGATGATTTTTTCTTTCTTATCCAAGATACTAAACACTCACCCAAGTAGAATGTTTCTCCATTGGTGCTTTGTCGGTCATCAGTGCAACCTGCCCAATCTGCATCTGTGTAGGCAATAAGTGATAGATCCTTTCATTTTGGATACCATAATCCAAACTCTTATGTTCCTTTGAGATATCTGAAAATCCTCTTCACTGCTAATACATGTGATTCCTTTGGTGTTGCTTGAAATCACGCCACCTGCCCAGATGCCTTCATTACATTTGGTCTGGATGCTATCACATATAGTAATCTACCAATCATTGACATGTATTTCCTCTGGTCTGTAGAATTTGAATCATCATCTTTTCTCAACTTGCAACTAGTTTGCATAGGAGTGGTAACTTGTTTTCAATCTTCCCTTCCGAACCTCTTTAGCATTTCTATGATATACTTAGTTTGAGAAATAAAAATTCCTTGTTTTCTTTGACGTATCTGA
Source organism: Picea mariana (assembly GCA_032191745.1). Lineage (NCBI taxonomy): Eukaryota > Viridiplantae > Streptophyta > Pinopsida > Pinales > Pinaceae > Picea > Picea mariana. The sequence goes on along the minus strand of JASDQU011402882.1, from coordinate 5,487 downwards.
AGACCTAGAAAGAAGGATAGTTCTCCAAGTAATGACATTTCAAATTCATTATGTATATCCTTTGCAAATTTCTGGCTTAACCTTGATGTAGAGGTTGTTGTCTGCACTTGCTTTTCTGAACCCTGTCTGTTGTAGATATTTATCCATTCTAGAGTACCATGCTCTAGGAACCATTTGTTCAATGTAGACTTCTTCTTCAAGTTCCCCATTCATAAAAGATGATTTAACATCCATATTTGTCCATATTGTTCAATACTTTGCTACAGAGCTACCCATAAATTTGACTCATATGTCATTGTACTATCATGAAGTACTACTACAACTGATTAATCTATCATATTCTACTTCTACTAACTGAATGCACTGAATCTGTCTACTCAAATTCTACAAGTTTCTTGAAGGATGGTTCTCTGGTCTATCTTAGCTACCACATAGACTCCCCCTATCTATTATTCATATGATCTAGGAGTCTCTAAGCCGGATGGCTTAGAACAATTCATGCTCTGAAGTGTATTCATCATCTCTCTAAGCTATGAATTCTTTCCTTTTGTCTGTGGATTCATCTTTCACTACAGTGCCTGAAAGTATAATCTCTTGAACTTGTTCCTTATTTACTTGTTCTTCTTTTCTTTAAGTTATTTTCCAAATCTTTCTGTATCTGACATCTTTCCTTTTCTCTGTAGAATTTTCTTCATCTCGTTTTATTTCCAATCTTGCGATCTCTGGGACCTGGTCTTTTTTCACCTGTTCTTCATGTTTTGAACAACCACTGTCAACATACCAACCACACTGATGGGTGTTCTATATGCACTAAAAATACACTAAAAACCCTCAATTAAATTGTCAACCCAGGGTAAGTAAACTTAGAGTTGTAGCAAAATATATGCCAAGGTAGAAGGGTTGGTAGTAGTATAGTCTAACTAAGGAAGTGGCTATCAAAGGGATAATCTATTCAAGAAAAGATATCTAATGATCAAACCCTACTAAGGAATTAAAACTATGTGCCCTAAGTATCCTTTGAATGGAGGACCGATGGATAGTTCTAGGAAAGAAAATAAAAACCCTACTTAAAGAAAACTAGTTCGTTCATAACCATAAGCAAAATCAAACTATTCATCTAATAAGAAAATAGCAACAACAAACTATTTGTAATTAACCTACTTAAATTCAATAAACAACTACCTTATGAAAGCAAGTAAATAAACAAGCAATTACACTATTAAAGCAAGAATAGACAAGTAAGCAACTAACCTATTAAAGCAAGTAAACCACTAAGTAGCCTAGGATAACTTCTACAACAAGTAAACTAATTAAGATTACTCAATAAGAAACTAACTAAGCTAAGAGGCAAGTGAACTCTATTATTAAACTAATCTTCACAACTATTTCTAATATAAAAGGAAATCTACTAAATTGAAAGCATTATGATAATGGAAGCAATTAACAACTAATCTCTATAATAAGAAACTACTCTTTAACCTACCAAAGAAAAATACTATCTATCCTACAAAAGCAAGAAAACTATCTTATAGCCTATGAAAACTCAAATATAGTGTTGATGGTTGTGTGAATGTCTCTGGTGTCTTATAATATCACGATGACACTTAACAATGAAAGATAATTCAAGAGGGATAAAATCGATATTGACTTCAATATCAAAGTGAAAAGTGTGAGTTAGACAATCCAGTGAGAACTTAGCCATTACAGAAACAACATCAATCACCTTACATATCCATGTGATTATTACTCATGCATTAATCATCAACTGTTATAAAGAGATTATGAAATTCAATTGCACTCTATAGTACGTAAGCAAACTCATAAATACATTCAATTATTAACTACAAATTGAAATTGCAACCTAAATCTAAGAAATAAATTGCACGAAGTAAACCAAACTAGTTCTATTTGACAATTCAAATTGAAAAAAGACAAATGCTTATAAACATGAATTAAACATTATGCTAGCATATGACAAATAAGAAAATGAGTAATTTAATTAACAACTAGATGAGCAAACACTAAATAACAATTGAATAAGCAATCTAAAAATGAAAATTGGAACTAATACTATCCATCCACCGAAGCTCTGTCAAAGAAACCATGAATTAAAATTTTGTTCTAAAACTTTGTTTTAAACTTAATTTTAAACTATATTTCAACATAAAGAAAGCCTAATCTATCATCTAATCACATAGGGGGTTAGTGCCTAAGCTTGCAAGCTTGCTTCTACCAACTAAGAATTCATTGCATACTAACAAGATGCCTCATAATGACCTGCAAAAACTAAATTAAACCAATTAAATCATAAACAACAATTTAAATAACAAAGAAGTAAAATGATAATTCATGTACAGAAAAATGAATAAAAATGCATCTATGTTATCTAATTCACAAATAAACTCATAAGATAATTACCCAGACTGTTGGTGCCACCCCCAACAAGTCGTGGTCACTCCTCAAATTCACACCACGAACTTAGCAAGGTGATTTCATCATTAAAAATTAAAAACACAGGTTTACACAGTCTGGCAAAACGAAAATGGAAAAACAAAGCTAAAATCGTTTTTGTCTCTAACACACGACTTCTTAACTTTTGTCTGACCACTGAGGTGGTATTTATAAGATTTAAAAACCTAGAGGTTGACCACTAAAGGGTTGAACCTCTTCTAAAAATAGTAAATTACATTAATGATGCCCTAATTACTGAAATGGAGCGAGCCAATAATATCCCAACATAACAACCCAAATTGAGTTGTCAAGAGTTTAGTAGCTGGAGGGCATGAGCACAAGAAAAATCCATTTCTCTGATTTTCCCACCACTGGCCGCCAATACCATAACCGCCAAATCGCCCATCGTTTTTGTGCAGAACAAAGTGCCGGATGAAGTACCGGATTGAGTGTTGGATGGAGTACCAGACTGAGTGCCAGATGGAGTACCAAACTGAGTTCCAGAAGTAAAAACATGCTGCGATTTTTCCCTATGACACCAAAAAATGCGAATTAGATTCATGGAAACATAAAAACATACTGAATTATAATCAACATCATCATAAAACATGAATTATGCATACCTGGTGCGGATCATAACATTTTGGCACAAAATCTCTTCAAAAACTTCTCCAAAACATGAAAACACATATATACATTCGGAAAAAGTATCTAATTAACGTCATAAAATTGATCATATCTTGGGCCCAACACATGCTTCTTCTACTTACCTTGTAGAGCGAGTGTGCATTCTTCATTGCTATATTGATTCTTCTTTCTTATCCATGTTCTCTTATGAGGCTCCTGTATGTGACTGTTGTTGTTTTGTTGTGGTTCTCTAGGAGGGACTGTCATTATACAATATTTGTCCATGTTTCCAACGTTATTGCACTTGTAGCATTCCACTTCAGTGCTCAATGATTCAAACATGTTGTAGCTTCTTCTCTATGTTTCACTAGGCCTTCTTGGATAACCATTTATGTTCCTGCTATTAGCTTTACAATTTACAACTTTATGTCCAAAATTATTTCATTCATAACATAAACCCAAAAATATATTTTGATACCTGGGATTTGAATATCTTCTTAAAGGAGTTACTGTTATGAATCCTTCTTCTTCCTGAGGCCTATTTGTTTTTTTCGATCGTTGATTCTGAAATCTGAATCTTCTCGGTGGAGGAGTGTCCCTGTAATCTTCCTTATAGGTATTCCTATCCCCTTTGATTGTTTTTGCATAACTTTTTCGATATCTTTCTTGTTTTGTTTCTTTGGAGCTTGAACCCTTTTCTGTTTGATTATATCCAAGTTCGAACTTCTCATGATTAGGCCTTTCATTGTTGATAATGTCATCCAAAAAATTTGAGCTAGTTCTGCATTTTGTTCTTTTGAAGATCCTTTCTTAATGTGACAATCTCTGCTTCCAAATTTCCAATGATCCTGTCTCTTTCTTCTAACTGTTCTTTGAGTGTTTCTTCAATTATTTTATATTCTTCTATTTGAACCTTCAATTCCATGATGATATGCTCTAGTTCTTGACTGTCTTTCTTCTTGTCTAGTTCTACTTGTGGCTTTTTGTCTTTCCTCTTTTCTCTTATTATAGCTTCTATGGCAGTCAACAATTCTTCTCGGTAGTCAACTTATGCCTCTTCATATTCTTCTTCAGTGTCTTCTTTATCAGAGTCTTCTACTTCCATGAATAAAACTCTTTATGTCTCACTATCATTGACTCATCTTCATCTAATGAGGAGATGTCTTCTTTGGTGCATAAGATTTTCTTGAAAACTTTCTTTGAGGTTCCTTTTCCTTTATATGTTTGTTTTCTATTTGATTAATATTCATCATTCCCTTATTTTTATTATGAGGACATTTGTTAACAAAATGAACAATACCATCACAGTTAAAACAAATTAATGGAATCTTACCTTTATATCTATCGTTGGTTCCCTTGTTCAATCTCTTGACAAAATTGGCTATTTCTTCATCATCTTCTGATATGCCACTGTTGCTGCTATGTTATTTTTCTTTTTGATTCCCCTTTTTCTTTGACCTTTTGGATGCTTTGAAAGATGCTTCTTTTATATCTAGATTTTCCTATTCATTTCTCATTTCATATGTTGTGAATATTCCATGTAGTTCATCTATGCTTATTGAGTCCAGATCTGCTCTTTCTTCTAGTGCTGATATCTTAGGGTCAAATCTCATAGGAAGAGATCTTAGTACCTTTTGAACAATTACAGGTTTTTTAATTTCTTCTCCCAATCCTATGATTTTATTTACTGTTTCATCGACTTGTAAGAAGTAAGATGCAATATTCTCATCTTCCTTCATTTTTAGTTGTTTGTGTTGGCATGTTTTATAGGAAAGTGTGTGCTTGTCATTGATGGCAAGGACAACAACATCAATGGAAAACATGAAGAGCATAAGCTCAGGAGGAGAAGCGAACAATATGTAGAGATCAAATCTCAAAAGGGAGAGCACAATACTAAAATGTGATCAGAGCCAAACGGTTGAGGATTTGATTATTTGAATATCCATCCACCGTCAGATTGAATTAGTGGAAGGATAGGATAAGCAAGGGCTAAGATCTGAGATCTCGATCACCCAAATATCCATCAGTCGTCGTATTGAATTAGTGGAAGGACAGGATAAGAAAGGGTTGAGATCTAAGATCTCCATTACCTGAATATTCGTCAGCCATTGGATCAAATTAATTGAAGGGTAAGTTAAATGGGGCACAAGGTTTGAGAATTCGAATACTTGAATCTCTGTCAGTCGTCAGATCAAATTAAGTGGAAGGATAGGATAAGAAAATATGGAGACTCATTGGATTTAATCCAAGGCAAAGCTGCACCATAGACAGATTGAGCCATTGATCTAAGATCTTGATCAAATGAACATCATTTGTTTCAGGTCTAAATATGTGAAGAGGTTACACTCTGGAAAAATCACTTCGAGAATTTCAGTTTGAGATTTGAAATTCCCAAATCTCGGAGACTTG